>LUCM01001360.1:0-24686 GCA_008360955.1 Fasciolopsis buskii
AAAAAAAGCGAATACCACGATGGCAGTATGCACTTATTGTAGCGTGTACTCAGGGGAATAATGATGGGTACCAACTAGAGTCCAGCGCTAACGCAAGAAGATTGGTTCCCAACAAAAGCCTTATGTTTGACAGAGAACCTGACCTGCAAAGCAGCTGGTCAGCTAGATGAGAAAACCAATCTATTGATCAATTAGTCTCTCACTTCGTTTCCACGACTGACTGCTAACTCCAATCAACCACAAGTGGAGGAACCAGGAGACACTTCGAATCAGGCCTCTAACCCATTGACCTTCAGCATGATTGGATCTTCGGCTTAGATAAGCATCCGTACTAACTTCGTTGGATCCATGAAGCACGCAAGCCGTCACACCACGTCAAGGTGTAGTCTCGTTGTGACTGTTGGTATGTGTTAGTAGGTACAACATCATGTGGTGAGGTTCAGCAAACCGTTTAGAGCCTGCTTGGTAGCATAATGGCTAAGTTGTTCGACTCAGAATCGTTCGTCCCGGGTTCCTGTCCCAGTTGGGACGCGTTAGATATGCACCGATGATTCCTAGCAAGAATGAAACAGCTGTACAGTGATCCCGTGGTTTGTTAATGGTGACTTGTGCGATGATGTCCTATGGTGAACTATTTTGGGCATGATCAAGATTCAGGCCGTGGTGTGTTTTCATATGAAACATACTCTGGACCCAACTGTGCTTTCACCTCAAAATGAAAGGAAAGCCCTCCACTCACTGAGGCATGTTTACTAAATTTTGATAGAGTGAAAAACAGTTTATTTCGGAGATACGTTCTTTTTTATGTTATCTACTTTCTTATAATGAAGAGAATATCTCAGTCACAGCAGCGAAAGTTTATCCTATCCGCAGTGCATTCTCTTCTGATCCTTCTGTAAGGCTCTTCTTAGTTTACTCCTGTACGATTACACAATTTGATGTTCACTGCATGCCATACATCCATCAGCAAAAGTAACGAGCCACCGCCAGATTAAGGCGCTCAGCGTTTTCTACCGTTGCTCAGGATGATCAACTTCCTTCTTCATAGTGCGAATAATCCATTCGGCATATCCGCTAACACTTGTTTAAATATTCAACGCTATCTGATTTCTGAAACGTCGGTAATAATCTACGTCAGGATTAGAGAAATGAACTTTTGTCGTAAAATTTCATCTTGAACGTAAGCAACTCTGATCACTTTCGGATGTTATTAATATGCACAATGCATTTCATGCTCTTGGCACAGTTGATTCGTTTATTATGACGTAAATGATGGTCTTGTTTAGTTTAGAACGCTGGTAAAGCTAAAACAAAATTTTAGTCGTCCGGAGTATTTTAATTCGTTCAGTAAACTTTGGGTTGTGGCATCAAAAGATTTTACTGTTTCTCGCTCAATTCCTCACTGTCGCAAATTTACGCGGCACGCCTGGATGACCTTACTGAAAGTTCATCCTTGATATAAACCGAGATTCTTCCTACACGAAAGGGAAAGCCCTTTCGTGACCAACCGTTATTATTAGATTTGTCAGCGCGAAATGCCCCAGTTAACAAATAATTATAAATACAGGCACAATCATAAGTAGAGTATTTGATAAAATAAATGTTTCTGTCTGACAAACGAGTGTCTTATCAGTAATGAATAGTGACTAGGAGAAATCCAATGATCCTCCCAGTTGGGTTCCATTTTTCATGTTCGGGTCAAGGTCATCTGCGACTAGATGGCCTTATTGCAGTCTACAAACACGTAATAATTGATATCTGTAAATAAATTAACGATATTTGCTGCTGCTTCTTTACGCCTCGCAAGTACCAGAACGTTAAATATATTAACAAAGAAAATTTCTGAATGCATCTCAAAGTAAAGTAGACTTGAATCACTGTGCCCAAACTTGATTTTTTGGTGTTACTTGATTTGATACAGTCTGCTTGCAGATTCTGTGTGATATTACAGCTCTAATGTTATGTTTGAACCTGATCATCATGACGTTTCTTATTATATGCACCGTGCATGAGTACAATAGAAGGAGCATGTCTAATGGCTACTAGGGCCCAGTACATTGCGGGAGAAGAGGAGAAGGCTACGGAACCAAAAGATCCTGTTGGACAATAGATCTCACATTACTCTATTGCCACGTTTAAAAAGTACCACTGATTGACTGTCTAGGCCTAAACCATCTTAATTTATGATTCTTGACGTAACACACCTATACTGGGTAGCGTTTTATCCTTTTGACGTGCTTGGTGGACGAGTGCAGTCGAGGAATGGCCCACAGCCGAGATAGACTGGTAGCAATAACCCTGAAACTTAGTACGATAACTGTGAACATAAACGGGGAAATCTATGTAAATCACACAAAAGTCTGTCAATCGTTTTTTTTTTGTTGGCAACAGCGGAATCCTGTGCAAACGTTCCGGGCAGCGAATGCTATTTCTGCTCTGACTGTCAACAGGGATGACAGTCAAATAGTGGTTGCGGATGGACCTTCGGTTCGGGTTTGGGACCACCGACAGCAAATGTTTCTGTGCCAGTCTTTTTCCCCCAACGACCCGGCAGATCGTTCTGCGAACAACCTTCGTCTGCATTACAAAACAGTTACTGCTCTCTGGGTGGCCAATAATCCCGATTCAAGTGGGACCGAGGTGCTTCTCTCAGCTTCCACAGACAAGCTGATTAAAATAACTCATCTTTCTGGTTGGCAAGAATTACATCAAATTCGTTGTCCTTATCCTCTGACTGCTGTTGGTGCAAGTGTAAGTTGTTTATTTCCAAATCTCAGTCTGTGCTCTATCACGAATCACGTTAAATACTTTTGTTTCCCTGTTTAGTATATACTCTGGGACATTACTCTTCGAAGGATCGCATAACAAATCTGAAATACACAAAGGCAGAATAAATCAACATGAACCGAAGCACAACAGCCGTACTAACGGATATAGATACTGCGCTACCAGACCAAAGCGGCGATCTACTACAGGTTGCTCGCTAACTGAATAGATACAAATGGTAAAGGCCGTCGTCTTTATCCGGATTCGAATTCACCCATTGATGCCACCGCCTCTATATTCCACCAATGTAACTGTGACCATTTTTCATTACATATAACACGCGTAAGTATTGTTAAAGGGTATGCCCTGTATTCGTGTCCCTACGACTTAACGATCTGTACAAAATGGTTTATCTAAAGTCTTTTGTGTACAAAAATGTCGCGTTTCAGTCAAAAAACGGGGGCGAACTAGGAAAAATGTTACACTCATCACCTTGTAAGAATGAAACTACACATCGAGGAATGATCAGGGCACATTATGATAGATTGCCCAGGAAACCGGCTGAAACACGGTCGCGGTTTGTCAAAATGCGTGCTATGGGACAGTGGAGTTCCTATGGTTATTCATCCTAGAGACTATGGAACGAAAAGCGGATCGTGTCGAAGTATGAGATCGGCACTTTGAAAGGTCGTTGTGCAGAGGGTGCGTGGGGTCTGAAAGAATTTTGTGAGCAAATTTCTCACACGCTGATAAGTGCTGATAACATCGAGTAAAGGACATCTCAGTTAGTGGCATGAAAGACACACGGCTAATAATTGGTAGCCTTCGGCAAACAATTTTAGTCTTTTTTGAGTAAACCTGGAAAAATAACAGGAAAACAGTAAAGTAGGATTGGAAAACAGTAGATAGTGCCTTGTTTCACCTTGTAGTGTTGAAGCTTCCTGATTGGAAATGACAATCGTCGGAGATTCTTTACACAGGTAAAAATGTGATAAGTCCACTTCAGATTTGTAGCAATTGTAACTCTTAGATATTTCACAGTTCCAACCCTGGTAGGTGCTTCTGATTTGATGAAGGAAGTTTCGGATGAGTAGGCCGACCGAGAAAGAGAACAAACATTCAAAACATCTAGATGTGTTGAGGTTTAAATCGGCTTGTGCAAGTAAGTCCTAGATAGAAGATAGGTTGTTGGGAAAACTTTTAAAATCATCGTTGTTCGAAACGGTTTGAAAATGGGCAACATCATCAACATACTTAAGCAGATTACAGAAGAAGCTAGTTGATAATTCGCTGATGTAAGTGGAGAAAAGATACGGTGAAAGAACAGCACCCTAAAGCACTCCTGAGTTGTTAATCAACGGTTTTGAAATTTTACCCCCCCCCTTTGTGTGCACTGAGTTTGGTTAGTAAAGTAATCAGACAACCATGCTAATAAAGGCTTGGGACAACCGAATGTTCCCAGCCTGCGAAGTAGAAGAGACCGTGGGACTGAGTCGAATGCCGACGAATAGTCTAGAAAGGCGCAATGCACGGATTTCATCGATGCGTTTAAGGATTTGGGAACGTGGTTGTTGTATTGCCCAGTTGGATTGATATATACACACGCTGAGGCACAATACGTAAGCACGGGGCGTCGTACGATAGCACAGGAACACAGCCTGCGGCTTAGTAGGACACGAACACGCACTGAGATTAGAGACACAGTGGTTCGGGCTCGAGTCTTCAAGACCCATAGTCACACAACGAATAGAACGGAACAGCTTCTTCCTGAGTCAGCAGCCCCACGCAGAACACGAAAAGGCGCGGGATTCGAATGGCTAGCCTAACCCGCCAGCGGAAGAGAGAAAGCGAACACAGGTCACTGCCACGCGCTTTTTGATGACCCATTAATACAAGTCAGAAGTCAAGTGAGCTCTATCATTTACATATTTTTGTGGAGTGGCCTTGGTCGGTACGTGAAATAGCCAATCACAGAGCGAGTTTTGTTGAATCTTTTTGCAGACAAAAATTTTCAACTGCGCAATATTTAAAATAATGTTAATTTCAAAACAGTCGGAAAAGCGTGGGTCCTTCTGGAAAATTAACAACGGAACTAAAATCTGTGGCACCAAAAACCCTAGGATAGCCACCGACCATGACAGTTGTGAATAGGGGAGCCGACAGCACCCAAAGTGAACCTGTTGGATTTATAAGTGAATGAAGAGAAACCCTGACGAAAACCTTTTCCTACGATTTCCGATTCACCACTGTTCCCGGTCATTCCTCAGACTCCTGATCAGTTGACATCTGAGGGATCTACGTGTCTCACTGCATGTTAAACCCGGGGGATGGATTTGAGAGCATCTAACGGTGCAGCTGAAGTACAGGATGCCCATCGTTTGTGAGACTTACGCGGCAGTTCCCGCTGAGTGTATGGCTTCTTCGATCTGTTTCCGGTGTTCGTTCGGAGCGTGGGCATTTTTATGAGACAACAAGCACATTGAGAGCTCCAATTGGAATTGAAGTAGGCAATTATCCTCTACAATTAGTTATGCCGGGCAAGTGGATTCAGTGCTGGTGTGATCACAGATCAGGCTCAAGTAAAAGCGAGCTCGGATCAAAGCACGGTCTGAGTCCACATTTGTGGGCCAGAATGATCAGCAATTCACGACTGATCCACTCCGCCGGTGACCGATGGCAATGCGATCAATCTGAGTCCAAAGCTACCGATGCGAAGGATGGCGCCAGGTCAGCCGATGTCACTTTACACGACGAAGATAAGTGCTTGCCAGAAACAGCTTGTGGTCAGAACAAACTTGGATGAGACGTCCTCCGCTGTCAGTCCGATAGGTTAGGACAGAAAATCGGCCTCCGATATGCCGTTCCGTTTCTCCTAAGTAGCCAAATGGCCGAATGTGTGCAGCCCTTGTCGTTATTTCTTTGCCGATAGAGACAACGTTAAGACTTAGCTTAGTAACGCGATTGGTCATAGTTAAATGAGGCAGCTTACCAGCTTTTGCAGTTTAACTACTATTAGATCTCTGTAATTCACCGTGGCCGCACCATCCTAATCGACTGTTTGGAAGACTAGTCGAATGCGCACACTATCTGCTAGGCTTTTCTGCAGCACCAGCGATTGAAGTGGGAGTGAGGCGACAATTGGTAGATATCGGTAGTGTCAACAACAAAAGAAAACTGTGCTAGATCGGCCGTGGATTGTCTTTCCGTTCGTTATCGTGGGTTTCAAGCTTACACAAAATTGGGTGTTTGGGGGCTGGTCAGTGTCGAACAACGAATCGCCCGCCGAAAGTTAACGAAATGTGTCCGAAGCCTGGAGACGATTTAATGCTCTCCATCTAGGTTTTTCACCAGTAGCCACAACGATCGTGAGCTTTGATTAGGAATTTCGAGTTTTTGGCAGGAACGGGAATTTAAAATACGCATTGAAATAGGCTCAAGCGAGAATTTCGGCCCGTACCGTGTGAGGGCGTTTGTTTCTGAAGATAAATATTTGAACTAGCACTATTCGGATGTCATTATCACTCACGGCATTTGCCTAAATTAGGCATTACGAGTAGAGTCACCAGCAGTTCGTCGCATATTTACTATGGAGTTCCTAGTCTTCCTCGAACAATATTGCGCATCTTGTTTGTCTAACTGCAGTATTACTTGATACATAGCGAACCATAGATCAGTAATATTGATTGCATCCCTACATTCCTCCAACTGTGGGCTAGGTGGATGCAACCAATCCATAGACATTGTTGAAGCGTGCGCTTTTTGCATATGAACTGACCATGATATCTTGTTCTTTGTTGGACCAATATTCACATCTTAGCTAAAAGTAGACCGGTGGAATATTAGTTAGGTCTTTGCTAGGACTGTCGTATAGTTTGCTTGCACCAGGGTGACCCATTTGATATGTGGTCTACTGTAACTTCATCGTTCAGTAAACCATCAGCTTTGAGTGTAATCCTTATTGTTATTTGACTTGCCGTTTCTAGTTGCTGGTGCGTAGGCTTGCGCGCAGCTAGTCGCGCGCTGATTGGCTACTTCTCTTTTTACAAAGCGCGACGCGACGCCTACGCATGCCCCTTTAATCTTACTGATTCTTGCTAATGGACGGTTCAACTTACCCATTTTTCTGGCGACACTTCAGCATGTTACTAGCTCAGTTTATACAACCCTGCATCACTGTGCGGTGGTTTTGATTGCTTCTTTAAAGCACTTAATAGTTAAAGGGAGCCAATCGAAACAACCTCGCATTGACGATGTTAACATCAACGTTGAGAAGGGGGATGAGAGTGGACAACTCTGACAACCTGTGGTGAACTCGGGTAAAAGACCGGCATAAGTCCCAACTCGGCTGTTCGCATACAAAGAATGAATAACTGAAATAATCTCTAATACGCCGTTAAGTCAGAGGCAGCGTTGGGGGATAGCCGGGTTGGTAGACACTGATGCAGATTTCAAATCAAAAGCTGTCGTTTATGGGAGATCTGATCAGTAGAACCCTGATCCAGTCAATTACCGGCTCTATTCCCTCGCGTACGCTTTTTGCGATCAGCAGGGAATCAGCAGAGAATAATATTCGTGAGCACTCTCGATGCAATGCTCACCAAAGTAATTCATCGCGGTTATCTTTACAGGATCTATCACCCTTCTCGTAAATCGGTGTAATTGCCGATTCAAATCTGTCCCTTTGGAAAATGGGCCCCAACAGTTTTGTTAACTTTAGTGTTATGATTTCACTCCTGTCCCTGAAAACATAGGAAGATAGCTGGTCTGGTTCACTTACCTTATGCTTTTCCAAGAAACCTTTCCCTCCTAACGATTGCCATTTCTGACATCGGCTTGGAATCTATGTGAATTGTTTCATTTGCAGGCATGGGTGAGGAGCTGTTTATAGCCACCTGAGCTGTCCTGTGCCACAGGGGCCTTCAGCTTCCTTTAGCAACTCGCCTACATCCGATTTTCATATACCGGCACTCTTAATCAGTCTGTAAGGGTTGCGTCTATTGCCGATATCCGCAGCCTCTTTCTTTTCGCCAGTCACCATTGTTCGCGATCACTTATCAGGCTGCGGTCAGCTGGTATCTCAGAGAACTTGCTTGCGACGCTAATGAAATCTTCGATTGAAATTCAAGTAGGCCATTATCGTTTGGAAGCAGCTGTGCAATGCGAGTGTTTTTCATGTTACTGCGGTCAAAGTCCGGTTGCAATAAAAAGCCAAAGAAGGACCAAGGCATAATCTGAACCTACAAATGTGGACCACTTTAATGGTCGACCTTCGACCGATCCACACCACCAGTGACCAATGGTAATGTGGTCATTCTGAGTCCAGCGCTGTGAAGATGAATGAGGGGCCAGGTGAGCCTTTATCGGCTTTTCTGACGAAATTTTTACTCTTCAGAGTGAGTTTATGGGCAGAATAAGTTGAGGCGATCGGCAGGGACAAAATGGGCCTCTGATGCGCCTTCCTGTCACCTCCATAAGGCCAACTTGGGTGATTGAAACTTGCATTGAGGGCACCCTTCGAAGTAATTAGAACCAATCTCGCTAAAGTCGGCCTTTGTCCCTTTGCTCTAGGGGAGCTGCTGTTAGTGGAGGTATACGCAGGTAGACGAATACACACCGGCGTTCCAGTGGCTTGTTACCGAAACGAACAAAACCATCCAAACCAATTGCACACAAACAACTGTTTACTGTAATCCAGTCTAACTTTGCACACCGGTGTTCAGAACAATTACGTGCTATAATATTTGTATATTCCGGTGGTTTTATCGTGCTCCAACTTTCAGAGTCCTCTCGTCCGCTAGGACATCGGTTCCTAGAGTCTATTTGGCAGTGTCTTATGTATGAAGCGTGTAATAAAAGTTTTAAACAATGAATTGCTCTACTGTATTTCATAATTGCTTGCATATCAGCGTTCTCTTAAGTATAGTTCACTCTGACTGACAAAATGGAATGCGCAAAACCATCACAAGTAGTTTCACTTGAAGTAGAATCGTTGCTGATAAGGCAACATACATTATCTTGTGGAGAGGGGGTTGTGGACAGCTCTAGCAGAGATGACCGACAGTGACGACTTTCAGACACGATATTCACTTTCGATTTCCACGATCTTGATTGCTCAACTACTGTCAGTTAAACAAAATTCGTTAAAGATTTGCGGAAAGCAATTATTCACTAGACTGGATTTTCGGTCTTCGTTCGTTTCTGTTGGATGTTTAAGTGCTAGAGTATTCCGGTAGGATTCAGTCTTATCGGAATGTCATAAATAGTCAAGTAGGTTGAAGAATTGATTCCGATCAACACTCTCAGCTGATTGGAAAATCAGCAATTTTTATCTACGGACGGTTGTAAGTTAGATCAAGTGTTCCTAAAAATGTTACAACTTGATGCGCTCCCAAAGTCGAGAACCGTGAATGTATTGTACTAACACTACTGAAGTTACGTTCTCTTTCATTCTGTGCGTAATCATTGGTATCTTATCTCTTCTAGCCTAACTGTGAAACAATTGTCATTGGGGGAGAAAAAGGATTTGTGAAAGTGAAGCATGTTCAAGCGAGTACCCCCGGTGTGACAGATGCATCGACCGCCGCTTCACGATCAAATGTGTCCAAGGAAGAGTTGGAAAACGCGACCGGCCTAGATCCTTCTATACTAGAATTAGCTGCGGAATTTTCCGGCCGACGGAAAGGCGGTAATCGCTTTGTGGCGATGACAACTGAAGACTGGCTCAGTCATCCATTCGACGGACCTCGACTAGCCCCCTGGAACTGGTTACCACATGAAGAAAGAAGACGGACACCACATGCTTTGCCACTGATACACGAGGTTTGTGTCACGCTTGTTGGTGAATTACCGCTTGCTATAATTGATTTAGCTATGCAAAATACATTGGCTTCCCAACTATAAAAGTCACTCACTCTTTGGTATCCCAATTCACCTACGAGGCTGCTAATCCTTCACATATGGATCATTCACTAACATAAACTCATTTAAATTATTTCGCCTCACTATGAACTTGTAGTTCGACCTCCCAATACGGAGTTTACTTCTGTACCCACCAACTAGATCCACGAACGTGTATTTGTGCCAGTACTATACGCTTGTTTCAGTCACACATGCTGCCAATAATTGGATGAGGTAAACGAAGTATGTGACGACAGGTACTCAGAGTACATTACAGTGGAAAAAGGAGAAACAATCATCAACCAAGTTTAAGAAGTGATTATTTTCTCACTAGAATCTCATTTGAATCGTTAGGAACGTGAATGGATGATAAGTCCATTTAAGAGTCACTTGGTGATTTGTCGGAGGATTTTTGACGGTCAGACAAAGTTAACCGTCAGAAAGAAAACACAAGGCCCGAAAGTATTGGTTTTTCCTCTAAGTATGCGTGAGAAACTAAGAGCGCCATGGCACAGGAATAGTTGATCAGGAGAGTATCGGGTACATATACCTGAAGAGCGGCAATAACCGTGAAACCAGTCGTGTGCTTCCGGCCAAATTTTGTTCATCCATCCTTATGCGAAAATACTAGTGATTATGTTTCTGTCTCTTCTAGTTAGCGTACACCCTGCACAATGCAGAGAACAATTTATATGGGTTTATTCAGTACGAAATGTACCGAAACTCAGGTCAGGTAGATTTGTGAACGATAACTGGGTAGATCGGGTTTAAGCAGATAATTCGGATCTCGTTATCTTTTGTGAACTTGGCTGGACATAATTCAGTATGCTAATTGATAGGTTCAAACTAAAGAACATCAGCGAGGAGGGATGGAACATGACTAGTAATTGCTAAGCCCTGGCCTGGGCAAATGACGAATGAATATTGCAATATAACCGGGAGATCGGCGGTGTTCAAACTGGAGACATATATATTTGGTCACTTTAGTTGTATTCGAAACCGATAGATCGCTAGTATAATTAGAAAATAAAAAGAGGGTAACAATATTCTACCTATCGGGCGCAGTTCTTACCGATTTACCTAACATTGAGCTAATCCGAACCTTGAAAGTTGTTAACCTTAGCGAGATATGACCCATGCATAGACACCATAGGCGGTGCTTGTTCTGAAACCCAAAAGGGATATGACATCTGGTCTGGCTTGGACCTGTCAATCAACAGTCGTTTCTATCTCCCTTCGTTAGGTATCGGGAGAACAACTGAAATGAGCAGACACAAAACCTTCGTTTCTTAGTCCAAATTAGATAGTTTTGTTGATCATTTGTGATTAACACTCACTGATCGATTCTTCTGCTGGATAATTTGATCCACGTTATTCATTGCTTTTCTGGTGCGGTGTTTTTGCCCAGCTTATCGATTAGCGCAATCAGTGCGATGTCACTGCAGCTATGTTACACTTTGACCAGAACAATGAATATGATGAGCCAACATCCACTACCCTTACAATGCTCAAGTTTGTTTCCGCGGGAATATGGCGCTCCCATTCCGGTTTTCTCTTCTCTTTTCAGTTGCCGGTTGTAACAGACAAGTTTTTAACAGGCTCTCGTAATTCACTTCGATTGGCTCGGAGGTCATCACTGGCCCATCTGCAGTCAGCTTTATTCGCAGAAAAGTGAATATCAAATCATCTGTTTGTCAGGACGCTTCAAAACAAATTAGGTCGGTTAACAGACTTTTTAATTAAGGTTACTCGTGGCAATCGATTAGACTAGATTACACGAACTGAGGCTTGAGAGTGCTTAAAGTGCTTATTGGATTTGACTACACAGCCTCAGTATTCATGACTGAACATTCACGTCAAGAGAAGCTCCTATACAGTAAACGTCTGCAGCGGTCAGCTTGTTTCGTTAAATAGACAGATAAACCGACTTTAAAGTTTATGGTTCAACAATGCAGCAAGGTCGAAATAGTTCATGTAATCTAGTCTAAGAAGAACCACGACTGTGATTCGTTGATAATTCTTTGTCAGTTGGGCTGAGCCAACCTTAGGAACGAGGGCTGAATGCCCCAGAATATACATATGTATTTATAGACGCAGCAAGTAGTATTTTGATGAATGCACAAAACTTATCCGGGAGCACACGACCGGTTTCGCGGTTATTGTCGCTCGTCAGGTATGCGTACCCGGCGCTGTCTTGATCAAACATCCACATACTTGTACACTTCCAATCGATATGTATATAGACTGCGAGTATGGACTACGAAGTGAGTTTGACTGTAATCTACTCCTGACGCTTGGTAAATTGTGATTTCATGCATGCAAAGTTATGCGATAATTTCGCTGAATTGAGAGGAGCGGGAGAGGTTTACGCATGGGTGTTTGCGTAATTTGTTTGCATCGAAATCTTGAGGCCAAGGCGTTGACTCATTTGAAAGATAGTGTTTACCAGTTCGATAAATTGCATTTTTGAAAAATAACTTTTAACAGGCTTTACTATGCTGGGATGTGGTGAAGTGTGCAAGCTACTCTTTGGATTATGCCACTGCAGGATTACTTATCCGGAAGTTGGTTTAGGATCTTTTGAATCCAACCCGCAAACATGACTGAATTTTCACGTGATTCATTAGGGAGCCAACTTGCTTGAGTGAATGTAAATATTATAGATATTCTTTGTTTATTGGCAGTGAAGTACCATGATTTCGAAGTTTGGAAAACCGAGTGCGATTCATGAAGGGAAATAGAAGTTCTTAGAGTTTGAATGTAGTTTATTGCTAGGCTGCGACTGACAACTTCGTCCTTATGAGGGCAGGAAGAATGCTTGAATATATATATATATGTATATATATTTTTAAGAACACAGAGGGTAGAAGTAGCTGTGGCCACTTCAGGGATAGGACTGTTTTCGATTTAGATAATGATCACTGAGCAAAGAATTGAAAGGAGACTGGACACCAAAGTGGGAGGGAAAGGAAGTTTCTGTGAATGCATTCAGTTCGCAGCTGTGATCTGGGAAAAATATATCGACTCCATTGTTCTTTCTTCAAGCGTATGACAGAATGCAGTGCCTCAGGATGATAGGCACTTCGAGAGAAGAACAAGATGGCCGGAAGGTGGATTGATGTCGATTACAAATATTCGTGGAAGAAGTCATGCATCGGAGAACTAAAATTTCCAGATTTTTCTGACGGAAGTCTCTAGAATCTTTCTTGGAATACGGCCCCTTATCCTTCAGCAGCTTGGAATTTTTCCATCATTCGAGCGTTGAATATTAAGGTCAAAAATAGTGACCGGATAATTATGCATTTCTTGATCACAATAAAGTGGAGGTCATCTTTCTCGGTGGTTTTCCAGTTGTTTATACGAAGTGGCGCAGGAATCTTTCGAAGCGACTCATCTTCCGGATTTTTTGGGGATTAAACGAGACGTCGTTTGCTTTGCATACGGATGACCGGTCATATTAATTCTCCAATAACTTGTATGTCTCACAATTGTTTGTTTTTCGCTCAGTTGGTTGCGTTTGTAGGTAAGATCTAATTTAGTCGAGGAAATTCAGCCAGTGAACTTTTCCAGTCTTTTAACCAATAAATGAACTTCTGTTTGAAAGCCTTTTTTGTCGAATTTGCTTCAGTTGGGAGGAGGAACGATCAAAGCGAAAACAAGCGCTTTGACCGGGCAACAGATTATTCTAAGTCACATAGAAGATAGAATGGGAATAGGGTTTTCATGAAGCATTATTACTGTAGACGAATCTTGTTGATTTAGCAGTAGCGGCATTGTGTGAAGTTTCGGTGTTTAGTGTCATTGTAAATCATAGACTTTGCGTGTACCATGATCCGGTTTAACAAGCAGGAAACGACACAAAATGGAAAATCCTGGAGCTCTTGATCCAGTAAGGCTCCGGATAACACCAATCTAAGTTGAGTGAAACGTGTTCTCTAAACCAAAAGATTGGGAAAACCCATTATCAAAGTAACCGAACGCCTCATGTCTTGAACAGATCTGTTTCATCCTGCTCTTTTGAAACAAAGATGTCAGGGCTAAACTTTCGGAGGAAAAATATTAGATTTCCTTCCCCCCGAGGTAATGACTACCTACTCCGGGCCTGCTCACGTCCAAGTTACTAGCATTGTTAAAAACAGTTTGCCATCTTTTTTTCTCAATTTTGTTGTAATTTCGTACTTACTATAATATTTATATATTTTAGACCTCGGAGATTTCACGGGATCGTGACTTGGTCTCCATGGGTCCAGCCGAAACATTAACCAAAGTTGATCATCTCTTGCTCCGTTTCACTCATTCGGAAGCATTAACGGTTGTCACCCGGTCTCGCATTCGGGCAAAAAGAGGTGAAAGAACAAAGTATATGCATCCGTTGACTGCTTTACGGTTGGCTGTCGGAGTGATTCGTGAGCTGATTCGCAGGGATACTCTGCATACAGCTGTTGCTGGTCGAATGGGTGTGAAACTTATCCCATTGCTTCGATTTGTTCGTCGCAATGTATGGCGAAAGGAAGCAGCAGCCACGTGTTTAGCTCTGCATAATTGTATCCTTGGTAAGTCAACTTTTAATATGATCTACTTGTTGCACTTGCATTTGTTGTGCTACGGTTTTGAGCATTCTGGTTGGACCATTCAGCAAGTAGGGCTTAGTTGCCATCATTCTCAGCCCTGGATGTGTTTGAGTCAGTGTGTTTATCTTGTACAGTCCATTGGTTGCTTTCGCGGATCGATGGAAATTGGTCATTGCGGAACATGCCCGTGAATACATGGCACCTTCCTACTAACTTTCCGCCCGGTCAGCAGTGTTACCAAACGGCCGTATCCAGGTTTTCCAGTCGCTGTTCGGCCTTTTCCCACAGTTCCTCATTCATATAATACACTTTATCATCGATTTTGCACCGTTTCTTATCCCTGTTGCATCGGTCAACATATCGGGGTCGTACAACATCATATTTGGCAAATAGTTGTGTATATCACTCTTCCGACCATATCGAGCATATTGTAGATAGTATGATCTCAGGCGGCCCCTCAAGATGCTCCATCTCATCGAATAATTTCAGTGGGTGATTTTCATACACCGTACAATCAAAGGTTTCTCCTGAGGTACAGCTTGTTTAACACGTGACCACTCTGTCAGATCTTAATTGCAGCCATAAATGTGCTGGCGTGAAATATGCAATTCATGCTCAGCGGTTTGCTTACAAGTTTTCGCAACCGCCGCTAATTCTCACAAACCCTGATATAGTTCTGTTTAATACTGAACTTTAAGATGAACACCGAAGTCCAAATTAGTGTTCAGTTCATCATGTTAACTTGCTCATAAACCT
Organism: Fasciolopsis buskii; assembly: GCA_008360955.1. NCBI lineage: Eukaryota > Metazoa > Platyhelminthes > Trematoda > Plagiorchiida > Fasciolidae > Fasciolopsis > Fasciolopsis buskii. Next base: position 14,991 of record LUCM01001360.1, read on the forward strand.
TTTTATTGTCTTTTGTTTGGTTTGTTATAGTGCACTCAATTTCAGCCTCACTCAGATCAGTGGAGTTTTGGTAGAATTACTTCAGTTTGGGAAAACGTGCAGCTTAGTATCGTTCTGACGTGTCACGGAAAATCAATCAGTCCGTTAATGACCCGCTAGGACAACTTCATTTTAGGTTCACTATATCTTCGGTGTTAGGACTCCACACCACCAAAAATATGAATAGAACCAATGTCCAACGCAGAATTATCATACACAGATGGTAAACTATGTGACACGGGTAGGAACCCTTGCTAGAACAATGAGGCACTGCGGAAGGTGTCTGAGTAACGACGGAACAAGTAAATGATAACTGCCTTGTCATCTATGTAAGTCTTTCTAGGCCACACTTTGGACAAGGGCGAGAGATCGAACAGATTCTAATAAGTTTTAAATGCCATACCAGAAGACCATCTCAAAATCACTAACTGTGAGTCCGCCCAACTCGAGTGATATTAACGGATATATATATATATCTGAATTGAGAAGGCGTACACTGAGTCAATACGTTTATCGTGACGTTTCGATCCAAACTAGTACTCGTTGTCAAACGTGAATGAGTCCTAGTTTGGATCGAACCGTCACGATAAACGTATTAACTCATTGTATGCCTTCTCAATTCTTAAATATGCAACCTGGGCTGCAGATATTTTCACTCATATGTATATATATATATATATATATATATTGCAAAAATCTGAATACACATTCCGGACCGTAGGGATCATGGCGAAGGACGAAAACGATGGGCGGGAAAGAGGAAAGAAAAAGAAATAATGTTCAAAGTTTATCACATGGAATTTCTTCCATTCTCAATCTCGACGTCATTGGCTATCCATCGGGATCCACGATTCCTCTGAGCGCTTGATACTACCCGGTTGCCCAAGCCGAAGCAGATGATTGACTTACGGTTCAATATCCCAAGCCTTTGACCGAGTGATTTAACCCACAAGGTAGCATAATGGTTTGGAGGTCATGCAACCCAGTAGGGACCGGTGACTGATTACTCGGTTCATTCATCCTTTGGATGGGACGAGACAACTTGAGTGCCCAGTGCACCCTCTTTCACAGATGCCCGTGAGAAGACAGCCGTATGCTTCGTACACCGCCTGTGGTTGGTTTAAAATCAGGATTCAGCCATGTCTGCCAGACTGATTACCAAAGATCAGATTTTATGTAATATATTTGGTGGACATTCATAGGGATTTTCATGCATTCCCTAGAGGAATCTCCGGCAGACTTATCTCTGAATTAACAAAACTGAAGGCTGGCCGATAATCGCGAAGTTTACTGCAATCAACATTGCTTGCGTCGTTGGATGCGATTACCAGATCAGATGCTTCTTCACCCACCCAAGCGTCTCCATATGCTTGGTGAACCTGAACTTCCCGAGAATACCGTTTTGGGTTGAGATGATTATCCCACTACGTGATCTAAGCCTGTATGGGACTTGCAAATGACCGTATTATCCTGCTGGAACATGACAATCGGTTGGTGGTTTTGAACCACTATGAAGTTAGTCCACCAATTTTGATAAAAAGATCAGGAACAGCTATGCGCGATTTATCCATTCAGACTGCCGTCAGTGTGGTCGTCTGTAAGGTCCGTAAAAAGAAACCATTAATAAGTGAAGGGAACTTTGAATCGTTTGAGTCATGCTGCAAGAGTGACAACGGATGACGAAAATGGGACGCACGTCTTTCTTTTTCTCAAATTCGGGCCAAACTATTGCAGTTGATTACAACTGGTGTCTCATCGTGTTTGCTTTTTTACATGACCTTAAATCTGTTGTCAACAACAACAACGTTCCGGTTTGATGAGTTGTTTTGTGCGTGGTGATTACATTAATTTGAGTGAAATGTATATTTGTCGATTTTTGGCGGCACATAGCTATATTTTCCACAATTCGATGGTGTAACTGTTTCTGTGATCTCAGAATGTAGGTGATCGAGCAAACAGACTAAAATTCATTTAACGCTTATTAGCAGTGGATGTTCCATCGGCCTTTCGGGTTTCCGTCTGTTGATCAAAACTATAGCTGCGTCGGCCGCGTGTTAAGTACACTTGGTGACTGAATTCGAGCGGTTGCTAGTAATTCTACTGAAGTCATCGTATATTAGAGGGATAACTTCAGAAAGACTTTAGTTTGTCTGCACATTGTGCTTCATGGATTACTTATGAATGAGTCGCATCCAATGCACACTGAAATCTAGTTTTGTATTTATTGAATAGTATAGAAAAAAGACAAATACTGCGGTATATTAACAATTTATGATACTCCTTTCAACCACTTGCCCAGAATAGTCTGGAAATTATATGATGTCCAGTCATTACCTGAAGTGACTGGGCTTGGAGGTTAAATTCTGTACAGCAAATAATTGCTATCATTTCCATACTACATGCGGCCTCTGTTATTAACTTTTAAGCACAGCATTAGGTTGTGTTATATTCGAGGCGGACAAGTCGGTTAAACCAGTCGCAGTAAAATTAAGAACGAGTCCAATAAAATGATTTTACCGGAAATAAATTTTTGTAACAATTTCAGCCCCTCCCAATCATGGGACTTGGCTATCTCCGCGGCTCCTCCTTACTTTGATTGACCACTGCTAGTAATGTGAATTTGGTTCCAACTGCAGTCGTTTCGTAAGCCGTCTGGGATAATCCAACCAACGGCGTGATAGCAAGCTTGTATCGGTATCCGCAGGTTGACCAATTTTCCACTGGAATGTTGAAAGTGTCCAGTATCAGATCCAGTGGTAGTTGGTTGATGGCGGACATGGATTCCCTTCCAGTGCAACGTGGGCGCAGTTTGTTTTCGTGTCTTATCTGAACTTTGTTCTCCAGACAAACTTCGCACAACACGCGTCTGATCGGTTGTTTCATAGTTCATTCTTTTTAATGACCCTGGCCTATCTTGTAGTTTCTACCGAACGCATTTGAACTGGGCTTAAAAGTAGCCGCCACTGGTTATTACTTTTGTTTGATGACCTTCAGATACGGTGGAATCGTGAATGGCTGATCAAAGCGCATAGTCGATTGAGAACGCCCAAAGTACGTTGTTAACTGTGACTGGATTACCTCGGATGATATCACTAAGGGTGCGATACTTGTCATCGTCTGAAATCACTGCCCCATTCGCCAGGTCTTCAGAGGGTGCAGGTTACGAATTCAGCATTTGCGGCAATGACGCACAGTCCGTTTAGTTCAAAGTGACACAATAGGACGTTTGAACCGAGCGTGGATTTGAGTTCATTGATTACGGTTTAGCTTCGTGCAAGCCGATTGAAAAATTCTCACAGATGCGATCGCTGCTATTGGCCATGTTGACAACAACGATCGGAGCGGCCAAAATCGAATAGGAGACAGAAACCATGATTCCGAGTTTCTTCATCCGAATCAGTCCTTGATGGACGAATGGGAGAGTGGCGTATGGTATTGGTCTTTTCGCTCGAAACACCGGCTGGGCAGCTGGTGTTAATTAGTGAGATGCGGTTACACGGATGTATAGTCAAGACCACTTTGAAAAACATTCGGGAAATCGATTGAAAATTGTAGTTGAGAGTGAGATGAAACCTACGCATGGTTACAGATTGATCGCAGTAATAAAGTGAGTAGACTGAGGCGGACTGTCCAAACAAGCCCGACTAGGTTGAGTTGGATTATCTGACAGATAGATAGGGCCGTTGCAGCTGAAGTCTTCCAGATGTCATCTTGCAGTGGAACTTCGCCGTGTTTCACAGAGCCATCACACGTACTGGTGGCTGTATCTGGAGTGAGGTCTGTTGTTGATAAACTAGTAGACTGCAGTTGATGTGCAAAAATTGCAGTGTCTGATAGCGTGCCGAGCTGCAGACGATTTGAAAAGCCATTGATTATCACGTTGACATACTGTCTAGGAGCGTAAACACCTGCTTGAAAGCGTATCACGAGGCTTCTTGAATGATCAAGCGACTTGCCCACTTGATTCCTGCTTTGTTTGACTTCCAGCTTGGATCGACATGTAGCGTCATTTCTTTTCTGCCGACGGCTGCTTTGATTATTAAAATTGTTAATTTGATGTGAGCGATTGCAACGGAGATAAAAGCTAGTTAAATGTGCAGGCTCCGCAGTACTCACACTGTGGATGCCGAGTACCTGCAGGCATTTGAGATCTTTTTGCCGCTGCTGGCTTTTCGCGCGTATCCATTGCTTGGACCATGGGAATCGACCTATGGTTTTTGGTGAATCTTGGTGGATTCACGCTTAGGATTTTCGACACGCTTGCGTCCATCGATCATTTTCTGTAATTTTATGTTGTTTTCTTGGTCAGTTATGACAGGAATCGCGATGTGACATCCTCGTACCTGGGTGCTTGTAGACTCCAAATAAATACAAGGCAACGAAACTGGTCCTCCGTCGGGGACCCCAGGTAGAATGGTTCGCATTCTCTGTTGAGAAGACCCCCATAGGTAACCAATTCGCCAGCATCTTTCTCGACAATTCGAAATATTTGAAACCAGCATTGAACATAGATCAAACCTGAATAGATATTTTCTTTGACGTTTGAATATTGGCGTTCTGTGTTTGACCGGAGGTTTGTAGGTGATGCAACTAACTAGTTCAGCAAGACCAAGTTTATGCAGTAACGGAACCCTTGTTTCATCCTCCTTATATGCCACCTTCACGGTGAAAACATCTTCCTCTTGTTCGCACCATGGTTCAAATGGCAAACCAACCTTCCGATCATACTGAAACTCTGAAGCGTGGCGCACAGTGTGGTCTGCCGTGCAGGACGTAGAAGACGTTGGGATCCCTGTTGTCAATAACCGTGAAGTGAGAAACTATGGTTGCTTCAGCTTGTCCCCATTGGTCGATTCTTGGTTTGCCATGAGAATTAGTCCAGTGACACTCCATTCTCCGTCTTCGACTTTGGACTAATTCCCTCCAACAACTCTACCGTAGACAGCGCAGTACCACATTGTAGTGGTAATGGTAGCCACAACACACCCATTTAGGCTGTTACCTGAGATACTTTCTGCGGCTAAAGCAAAATTTGTACATAGGTTGAGACTGGGAATAATTCGCCCATCAAGCAGCCTATGGGAATCCCCACTCCACATGGTCCCGAAAAGCAACGGCGGCTGGTGCCCGTGGTGTGATCATCATGAAATTAACAGTGCAACTGTGTCTAATCGTGACCCGACCCCACATTCACGATTTCTCCAACAGCCTCTGGGGTAAGAAAACTTTTTGGAAACCCGATCTGGTGCGAGCGTATTACCACATCTCGGTCGCACCGGAGCATATTCCAAGACTGTTATGACAGCGCCATTTTTCACATACGAATTATTTTGCATGCCTTTCGGCTTGAGAAATACAGCTTAAACATTGCAGAGGTTCGTGGACTAAGTGCCCCGTGTTTTCAGTTTCGCTTTCGTAGATATTGTTGGCGTCCTAGTTGCCAGAACAGACGAACACGAACATCACGAGCACCTCCGTCTTGTTATCAGCTGTTTCGGGAGTGTGACAACCTTGTAAATATCTCTAACTGCATCCTCGGCGCTGCATCTATCGAATTTCTTGGTCACTACGTTGATGGTGAAGGTATTCAGTCGCTGTAAAGCTGAGCCAATGCTGATTGTGACTATCCAGAAACAATTTTTCCAGGGTTTCCGTCGTTTCTACCGCCGATTCATGCACGCCCAATCATTCTGGGATCATCTAGTCACTTGCTGAGCGTCCAAAAAACTATTGCGCAAGTTCTACCTGACTCTGAAAGTTAAAACAGCACTACAAACACCCAAGGAAATAGTGTCGAGAGTGTCCGTCCTTGCGCACATAGGCACTGACGACATGACTGTCGTTCCACGAACAAATGGCTCTACTGAAGACCTCGGTACTGAATTACAGCAAATAGTTAATGATGCGGCGCAGCTGCTGTCAGTTTTCTCTCTGAAGCTATTATGGACACGTTCCAGATGTAGCACATTTGGGCGTGAAATTTTGAGACTACATCTTGCGATAATACGCTCTTGGCACATGTTAGAAGGTAGAAACTGACCACTAACCGTTTCCAACAGTGGTGATTATTCCACGAGAGAAATGCGACATGTCGGCCGTATCTCTCAGTACACCACCGATATCAAATATATAAAAGGATCTGGTAATCTTGTAGTGGATGCTCTGTCCCGTCCAGGTTTGCATCAGACGTCTCATTCAGATGGGCAGGTATTGCGAAGGTACAGAAGTATGGTAAGGAACTAACTTGCCATCGCTCACCACCATCCTTCCTGCTGCTGAGAGATCTGCCACTTCCTGATGCAGGCCCTCCATTTATGGTTATAGCATCCACGGGGAAACCCAGACTGTTATGCATTTACATCTGTTTTATCCTCGAGTGTGTCTCTATCAAACATCTTCGACCACTATATTTGGCCTTATATAAACAGAACTGTTCGTGTTTGGGCAAAACCTGTAGTCCTTATCATCGATATATCCAATCCTCCTTCCCAAATCCACTCTCATGGACGTTTTTCTCACGTCCACTCGAACATCGTTGATCTTTTGCCACTAGCTGATAGCTGCTGTTTTCCCCTATCATGTGTTGACCGTTTCACCTGTTGGGTATTGGTATTCCTCGTTTTTAGCATCTTTAGTGAAGTAGTTTCCGAAGCTTCCCTACATCATGTTTGATGTTCCTTCCACTGTCACTATCGACAGAGGCGCAGAATTTAAATCCAAATTGTTCGCTATTTTTCCTGTCCTACTTGGATCTAAACATATTCGGACTACCGCATATCACCCTTCATCTACTCCGTCTGCGGAGAGATTTCACAGACCATTAAAAGCGTCGGTCATCTCCAACTCTGCAGTCGAGTGGGCGGACGCCTTTACGTTGACCATGCTGTATATCTGCACGAATTTAAAGGGGTAACTTGTTTTTTTCCAGCTGATTTGGTATTTGGCACACTTGCAACGACCTGACGAGTTTTTCTGTCACAGTGACGTTGTTATTGACCCGTCCGTGTTTTTCTGTCGTGCACTGATACTTAAGTCCTCCCAACTTTTCCTAATTTTCGTCCCGCATGTACGCGTTTTGTTTGTTTTGATTTTTCTGCTCAACCCTTATTGGACTTCACGTACTCAAGCTCATTCCAACGATGATTCATCCACAGAAAAAGTACAGTAAGTGGACACTACTTACATACACGCACGGCTTTCTAAAGACTCACTGCTCCAGGGGTACTTGTTCACTCGACGCCATTCAACAAGAAGAAAGCTTTGTTCCCGCAGCATATTTCCAACGAATGGATTGATGTGTATGGGATGTTTTACACTCGTTCACAGAACGTCTCCGTTCGTGCCACTGCCATTCAAGACAGGTTATAGTTCAAAGGTGTGTCGACGTGACAGCCGAGTGATATTGGAAAACGTCTGCAAGCCTTAACCGATAGATTACCTCGGGGTGGTCCAGTTAGAGTTGGAGTTCCCTACAGATCGCGTCAAAAAGGGAACGGTCTGAAACTGGAACAGAACAAAAAGTCTCCACTCCAACATCTGTTGTTTTGGCTTGTTTGGTGGACACAGACCCGAAAATGATATCCGCAAACGGAAAGCGGACCAGTTCAGGTTTTTTCTCAGTACTATGTTCCGCATAAGGATGGATGAACGAAATTCCCCCGGAAACGGGGTTAATGCCGCTCTTCAGGTTTGTGTACTCGGTATTCTTATTGTTGCACTGCATTCATGCGAAAAGCAGGCCATAAAAACAGTTTGCAGACCCGATCACATTGAGTGTTTACTTGACAGAAGCCCATGAAGTACCCTCTAAGTCTGTAAGCGGAACGCGTCGCAGCTTAAACGATCTGATGTCTTCGGTTCTTGTTTTGGGTTTACCAGAGGAAACGTAAATATGCAATTACTGATCGCCAGCGCTTTGTGATGAAGCAGAAGGTCTTCATGCCTTATATCGTTACGCAAGAATCAAAGTTCCAAGCTCCAGTCAAATGACCGACCGACCTCTGTAATCCATTACCAGGGGTCTCCATTTTTCATATTCATACATCTTGTTTGTTTTCTGCTTGGTGACTGGACTCATTAGCCGTCTACCACTTCCTGAGTTCCACGTTTGAAAATAATCCCATCCTGCGTCGGTCGTTGCGCCGTATAATGAGGATCACGCTGTCCATTGCATCTAGCTGAGAGGCTTGTAATAAGTATGCTACGGTTCAGAGTTCCCTCCCCTTATTGTACTTTTATCTTCGGTCCCCAACTGTCTCTCTTTGCCCACTCTGCCTACTTATAATTCCCCCACTGTCAACATGCCCGATACTAACACCGTTTACTGTCAAACGGTATCGTATGTTTCGCATACGCACGAATGAACAAAATTTTCCTCGGAAACACATGATCGGTTTCGTGGCTATTGCGGACCAAAATCCTTCGACGAATCACCGTGTGATTCTCAAATGAACTTATCATCCATTCACGCTCCTAACAATTCAAATGAGATTCTAGTTCAGTTTAGAAAATCCGACTGATTTAAAATCTAGTCAGGTCTCATTCACGATGACATCACCTTTCACTTGGCCAGGCAGGTAAGCTTGACTGGACCCTACTCATCACGATCATTCTCGGCTAAAGTCTGGTGTAAACAGACGAAGTAAGATGAACTGAACGCATCTAAAGTTTATATGATATGTACACTAAAGAACCGTAATGCAAGCAATGTTCATTTGCTCAATGCTTCTTATAGATCCCAGGTCAATAATTTTATTTGCAAGCAATCTTTTGTTAGATGACAAAACTGAATTGGCCTTGATAAGTGTGCCCGGCCGCAGTTTGTCCGCTGCTAGTGATAAATACAAACGTTTGCATGATAAAAAAAGGGACCTGTACCATACCGCATATGGAAACGCTATCGAATTCGTTCACCTCAGGTGTCAGATTTTTTCATAATCAGCTGTCTATCGTTGATTGTGGACAAAGGGACACAATCCTGAGTGAGCCATGGGTTTTATTTTCATGTCTATGCCTGACATCAAGCCAAGTCAGCATTTGTGCGTTCGCATTCTCTTCACACAAGGAAACATACAATAAAAAGGTAGCTGTTCAGCGAAGTGTTGAAAACTTGCTCGATGAGCCTAGATTCTAGGTGATAAACATGCGATGTTGTAAAGTGACAGTCAAAACTAGAGCGTATCAGTACAAGCTTAATGATTGTCACAGCGAGATTGCATGTTGACGTCGTGTGACGGTTTGCGTGCCTCCGTGACCCAACGAGCTACATACGATAGATTATCTCAAGCCGAAGGTTCAGTCATGCCTGGAAGGTCAATGAGTAGAGGCCTGACTAAGTAGTTTCCTTTCGGTCCTCCCGGTCGAGGGTTAATCTGAGTTAGCAGCTTAGTCGGAAAAGCGAGTGGAAGACTAATTGATCCAAGCAGATTGGCTTCCAATCAGCTGTACCCCGCTGCCTTGCGGTCAGGTTCTTGTCAGAACCAAAGGCTTTGGTTGGGAACCCTAATCGTTCTTCTGCTTAGCGGCTGGACTCCCTAGTAGTACCCGTCCACTATTCCCCATGAGTTGCACGCCTACAAATAATTCCATACTGCATCGGTCGTCGCGCAGGATAATCAGGACCGCGTTGCCCATTGCATCGAGCGCAGGTGGGGTGGG
>LUCM01001360.1:27083-69703 GCA_008360955.1 Fasciolopsis buskii
GTGAGTAATATTGAGGTTAGGAATCTGGTATTGGGTGCCACTTCTGAGAATAGCTTGTTTCGGCGTATGAAACTTAGTAGACTACACTGGTTGGGTCACGTGTTGCGTATGGCGAACACTCGTCTACCATACCGTGCCTTATTTTGTGTTCCTCCTAAGGAATGGAAGAAGCCATGTGGAGGCCAACAGATGACGTGGCAACGTGGGATGAGAAAATGTACAGCGAAGTTAGGTAAAGTAGGTGTCTCACGCCTTCGTGGTTGGGGTCCGAAAAACTTGTCGACTTGCTGGCTGTAGACACTGAAGGATATGGCAGTGAACCGTGAACAGTGGCGATCGTGTTGTCATTTTCTATCGAATCAGGATGATTGAAAACACGTGTGTTTGTACAGTTAGACTGTGTTTCGTGTGTTGGCTGCAGCAGCATCTTATCTGTTCCCGCCTGTGTAGGTCCACTCCCTGTTCCCATTGGATATTCACTCTTCATGTAGATACGTGTAACTCTGGGGAAAGGCAGCGGTCAGTGGGGCTTGCTTGCTGTTTGACGCTGAACGATGATGATGATGATTACTTCCGCCCATTGGGGGAAACGTAGCCCGTCCCATCAAAGCTCCTCGCGTTTTTTTAAAATCGGCTGGAGAAGCCCTGATGAAATCACCTACTTCCTTGATTCGTGATATTTGAAATAAAGAACGCATTCCGCTGTCGTGGGTGGGTGACTGATTGTGCCCATTTTCAAGAAGGGTACACGGAGTGGTTGTAGTAATCATTGTTTAATTCCCAGAAATACTAAGGTATTAGCTCCGATAATGCTGCGCTGTTTGATATCGGTTCGCGAGAGTAACATCTGCGAACAGCAGGCCAGATTTCATCTAGGTGGAGGTTGCGTTGACCAGATATTTACTCTCCACCAACTACTCGAAACACGTCACATAAACGCACACAGCCGTCCTACGGGCGTAGTATTTTTCAAATTGAAAGTTGCGTACCACTCAGTGGATCGGATAGCATTAGTCAGTGCTCTACACCGGAGTGATTTGCCAGCGAAGTTCATGTAACTGTTGCGAGCATTGTACTTGCGTTAGAACCGTTCGAACAGTTTTCCAAACGTCTGTCTGTAACCTTAGATTCAAGTCAAACTTAATAGGCTTATCGGTCAGGCAACTGTAATCGCGAGACCTGTCGTGTGCTTCCGGGCAAATTTTGTTCATCCATCCATATGCGAAATATACCAATGAGAAAGAAAAACTTAACGCTGCATTCAGACAGGGTCCGAAGTATTCGTCACTAGGACGTCATCACGGTTGCAATTGAAGCTCGACTCCTCGCCATACAAGGGTTAATAAAATAGATTTGAATAGAACTGATCTCGTTATTACAAACTACATCCAAAAGTGTGTGATAGGAGCCCTGATACGTAAAATGTTTGGTCTGTCGACATCACGAGAGACCAGTATTCCAATACCATTGATTTTTGAAACATGGTTCAATAAAAACCTTACCTTTTAGTTAGTTTATCAAAAGGAAAGGAAGACAAACATTGGAAAATACCAAAATTTCCCTTTGTTCCTTTTATTCTCCTACATAATAGTTCAAGCTTAGTAATAAAATATCCTGAAGAAGGAACGTCTTCTGTAAACCGAGATCCCTCTTGGTTGACGGGACATGCAACGGGGATTAAATGCAGATCAACAGTTGATTGGTTGTATATGCATAAGTGCGTGTGCTGATACCAGATTTATGGCGAGTCTAACATGTGTGGCCTTTCCGACATTATGAACGTGAATTTGTCGATTGCGCCCATAGTCAGTTAGTTGGCTCGCCTCGTAAGGTTATTTGTTGCTCCTACCAACTACTTACTGATAGTGATTACTTCAGAAATCAAATGGAGTGTGGTCATTTGCATCCCTTCGTGGTCAGACAGTTGGTCTTAATCACCTAGCTAATTGACAGTATCAAAGATGGCTGTTTTCCAGGGGCCTACGCTCACACTTCATGGTGTAACTAAAATACTGACGTGGAAACTGCTACCACCAAGGACATCGCCTTATGTGCATGTGCTCTTAGGTGTATGTGGTTCGGTTGACTTGTTGCCTGTTCTCCGAGACACCAGTTGTTTCCACTCTCCCGTGAAATGGACTCACTACTGACGGTTCGTGTGCACGCGATGAGATTCTTGATAAATTTGCCCTCAGATGAATTTAACTAAATTTTGACTACTGAAAACTTTGCCAGTGGTAAAAATGGGATTTCGGCTGGTTTGCACTTGCCGATTGTTGGTAACCGAACGATGTGACGTGCGTGCATTCTTTGGATGGATAAAGGAAGTTTTCTAAGCAGCTCGAATTTTGCGACTTGAGGCTTATCCGAGTCTGTCATACGTGGTCATCTAAGAACGAGTATCTTTCTGGCTTTGCATACTTTATCTCGTTTTGGGTTGTTTTGACCGTGAAATATTTCTTCCTCTTGGAACGGATCAGAGAAGTGTTTGTTTCTGCTACGATAACGTTCCCACGAAAGAAAGAAGAAAGATGCTGCGAAATGCCAACATTTTGTATTATTCTCGTCAGTTGTGTGTGCAAAGTAATCTGACACTTTGTTTCAGTAAAACTAAACAGATATTTTCAGGAAACATTGAAATTCAGGGGATTCCACGAAACTGGGTGTAATCCCGTGGAAGATCAGTCGACTATGTCGGTATCTTTTACGCTCTTAGGACCGGATTACATGTCCCGATAATCCCACTGAATGTTAACTGTTGCGAGTTGCGACTACGTAGTAACGACTTGAAAGACAATGGCGGACGAACTTCGTGTTTGTTATCCATAACTGGCTTGGTAATTGGTTCTCATGGATTCCGATCTTACTGGCCATCAGAAAAGTCTTGCATCGTCATCTTTATCACTTCGGAATGTTTTCAGTCATCTGTTGCGGAATTTTTTCATGGGGTTCTGATTGCTCAGCTTGGCGTTTAGATCATAAAAGTTCCATCTCCAGTCGAGGTGACATCGTCATTGCATGCACATACGTCCTCTCATGCTGGCTGGTCAACAGGCACGTTTAGTGCTGACAGTTGACTTCCTCTATCTGTTTTTCCACCCACTTGTTTTCTTTAAAAGCAGAACCCACAAATTGGTTCCACGCAGTCCCCCTTTTACAGCATGTCATTTGACTATGCGATTTATCCCTTACGCTGTGATTGTGTAATAAAATCCAAATTGGCAATGTCAGTGTTGCGGAAGACTGGTTTTAGCCTCATTTCGGAGATTCACTATAGAATTCTAAAACCAACCAACGAGGCTCTCCAGAGATCCACAAATACAGAGTCCCACAAACCAATCAGCGTGCAAGTTTGCCATAGGGTGAGTTTTGTATGCACGAGGGCGATCTAAGTGTAGATTGATACGATCAGTTAGCCAAAGGAGGGCAGACTTACCAGAGCCCCTTATTCTTAGACAAACTTTTAGTTTTTTCATTTCATTGTTATTTTTTTCTGAAATAATTGTTGAAATGGTATCATTTTCTCTCAGCAAGCACATTATGCGTGAACAATTACGTATCTCGGTGTCAACACTGCTACCTAGAATATAAAAATTGTGCAGTTTCCACTCAAACGTTGGTGATACTGATGCACCTTTTGTCTCCTTATCACATTGATATTCGCTTTCATCTGCTTGCAACGTAATTGTTTTTAATTATTAAGTCTTCTGGTAGATGACCTTCCTATTTTACCAAATGTGATGATCGTATCATTCTTGTGTTTTTATGCATTCTCTGTTAGATGTTTACACAGAAGATGAGCTGAATTCTCTTTCTGAGTTTTCCAAAGTCAATGATGTTTTGCGCACACTGTCGCAAAACACAAAAGCACTGGCTGCTGTCACAGAGTTTCTCCAATCGTCCTTAGCTTCGACGTGCGAGCGCACCGGTGACACAACAAAGGACGTACTTGAGAAGATACCTTCCTTTGCAGATTTCACACTATCGGAATCCGAGTCTATCACATGCCCCTTGGACTCTTCGAAATCTCCGGAGCTCGATCCGAATAGTACAGAGTTGCAGACCTCAGACAAAAGCACCAAACACAAGACAAAACGTCCGAAATTATCGTGAAATCCCACCAAATTGATACAGTTTGTAAAGTTCAATATAAAAAGGCATTTCCTAATAATCAAAAACTTGTTCTTATGTTTCATGTTTTTCCTTTGATCTGTAGCGATTCGTTCTAAACAGTCTTAAGTTCGATGGTATTCTATGTTAGAATCTGGATTGTAAAATTTCGAGTGTTCAAGGTATAATCCGAGCCTTGTCAAACGCACCCATTCTCTGATTTTAAGCAGTCACGAATAACCCCTCCGTTTGCAATCAGCAGTACAACAATAATGGGAAATGTCCATCGAGCGTCCAGTGCAGCTTAGTTTTCCGAAATTGATTTCAATCCTGTCGTGGTGCCATGATCTTCGGATCCAAATGGAAATCTCATTTTCCGTGCTGAAATAATCCTCGGTAGTTAAAGGATGATGTGAGCCTCCACGAGTTTGCACCACAGTCCTATGTAGAACTCAATTCTATCACATCCACGTAGACCGTTTTGAGCCATATATCCCATCATCCGTGCCAACCCAATACACACTCGTCCAGGTAGACCAAACGCACGCATGCGCAGTACTTGTCCAATCCACCGAAAGCAATGTAGAGCGATTATCTCAGTTATAGGGAGTCGAGTATCGTCGTTGTTCTGTACCAATTGCTACTCTTCAGTAGGCCGACCCTAAATGTACATCACTGTGATCCATCCCCGCTATCTCGAATGAGAATAAACGAAGTCAATCAGCATACAGTGTTTCTCGTTTATTAAGTAAGGTCGTCACATTTAGAGGTTGCTTTGTCTGCATTATTTTGCCTCTGCGACTGTCATCATTCCATCACTTGTCCGGGTCACGGTTTGATTAACCTATCTTTTTCGATGACTTCGCGCGATTTTGTTCCTGGCATTTTTTGTCGAACCTGGACCGCCCATTCTAATTGGTTGGCCCAGTTCACGAATTGGCGTTTTCGGTTTGCAAATCCACACTCGTCTTTACATCATACCACTATGTCAATCGCCGTTGGTAGCCCATGGGATGACGCGGTCTCACTCTGATCTTGCCTTCTGCACTTGCTCGCTGTCTGGCAAGATTGGGTTACATCCACGCTTGTGTATTGGTCGTGATTCATGTGGCAAGGTCCAGCGTCGTGCAACCACCGGTAACCATTGAAACAGCTCTATCAGACTCGGGAGCAAAGCCAATTACAATACCATTTCTTAACAGAGGGCGACTACTTGTACTCAATACACGACGACGAATCTCATTATTACTTACCCAATGTTCCCACCGGGCACGAGCAATGTTTGAGAGACATCGGTGGCCGAAAACAAAAGTCGCTGGGCATCCTCAACACTCTGAGAGGCCGGGTTTCGCAGCTGTAGAGTATAACACTTCGAACAGTGGTATTGTGCACCCTTCCCTTGAGGGAAAGTCGATTGTCATCAGGACGCCACGAGTGCTGCAGGTTTGCGAAAGCTACTCTGGCTTTCACAATTCTCGATGTGACCTTCTCCCCAACAATGGCAGGTTTGATCAGGCTCCCGGGGTGCTTGAAGCTATTGACTAACACGTAAGGTGAGTGCAAGCGCAGGCTCTTGGTGGTCTTGAAAAATTAACCTGCATATTGAAGGTGCGAAACACATACATCTGGATACCCCAATCTCCAAGCTGTCTAGCGCGTGTTGAATTACTTGTACATCATCACTCGGCAAAGCGAAATCATCGGCATGCTCTACGCCAAAAACTCTTCTCCGTGAGGAGTCTGACTGCATATAAGGGGTTCTACAGAACGTCCTCTATAACAGTTGATTAGAAATAGGGACGTGGGTCAGCCTTGCCGTACTCCACCGGAGACGACCAAGGGTGCCGACCGCTGGCCATGAGCCCTAACCAGACCTGACGTGGGATGGTGCAACTCTTTGAAATCTAATGCACACATCACAGGTGCTCCACTTCTCAACTGACAGTCGGGAGTGCAGACCTGTGAACGGAATCGAAGGCCGCGTGAACGTCTAAGAACAAGATGAGCGTTTACCTGTGGAAAATGAAACCGTTGTTTAACAACTGTCGAGGGATGAAAATTCGATCCATGCATTCGCGAGCCACGTGAAACCCAGCCTGTTTCTCACGAATTTGCTCTTCGCGGCTGTTGCACGCCCTGTCAACAATGACGTCCGTAAGCATCTTTGATGCCACGGATTGGGTAATATCGCTTATGGTTGGTACAGTCCAATGCTCAAGCGCCCCCCCCCAAAAAAAAAAATTATATATAGGGGGTCTTTATCGGAGTATCAAACTTTGGAAGGTAAAACTTGGAGTTTTCTTACCGATTCCATCCCTTAATCCTTAAGTTGAGTGAGGGCCATCTGAGCCCGGTCTTCAATGACGTCGTAAAACTTGGAATTCTTCGCGGATCTCCGCCTTGAAAGATGGACCTTGCGAAAGTCCACGGGACGCGTACCAGAATGACCACATGTATACGCCTAATACACAACAGTTTAATTAACCGCTATTAATAGAACGATTCAGTAACTGCTGATAATCATTCAATCTATCGGTGCACACTCAGCCTGCATGCTCAAAGCGACCCAAGTGCCTGGAACCGGATCAGCGGACGCGCGAGGAGTAAAGCCTGATAATGAGTTTGTATCTGAGCTACGAAGAATGATCAGGAAAGTGGGATGCCGCGTGCGCGTTTCGGAAACTCAGCTTACATCTACCTCGAAAGTTTCAATAGTTCTCGCTAGAGCAGCTTATTGGTTTATCTAGTTCAGCGTGCAGGCATATAAGTGAAGTGAACACTTAGGTTTAAGTAAGCTTTTTCTTCCGATCCGTTAATTCCTCAATCAGATGAATTCATGGAGCGGCATTTCTTTGCGCCATCTTGATTGGTCTTCACGTCAAAAAAACGAAAATTACGAAAGTCCGCTGACGAAAATTCGCTGGAAATATTCGTGCGATCGACACTTCGTTGCTACCCACATCGCAGGAAGAGTTCTGCTTCGCGAACCTTAACCAGAGCCTGTGACTTAAGTATGACCCACAAGGTAATGGAATGTCAACCCGGCTCAGGAACTCGGAGCAGGCGCATGGTTATCACTAACTATCTTGCTCGAAACAATGGGTAGTGGGATCCTGATCATTGTGCACGACGACCGATGCAGTATGGAACTCATTGTGATTGTGCAATTGGAGTATTTTTGGACGAATACCGCTGAGGAGTCCAGTCTCTAAGACGGAGAACGATTAATTTTCGCAGTCAATGCATTTGGTCCTAACAAGAACCCCTCTGCAAGATTGCGATGAGTGGCTGAATGGAAGCTCAAAAGCTTCGATTAATTATTGTTCCACGTACTTTTTCAACCGAGTTGTCAGCTCGAATAAGTCCCACCCTGGGGGACCAAAGGACTACTTCACCGGGTATCTGTCCAGTAACCTCATAAAATAGGAGACAGGAAATATCCGATTTAGCCATTTCATATGCCTAAAATAAACGCTCTTGGTTTTTGTGACCGATACATAAGCAGATTAGAGCGAAGCCCCTACTCACCCGAATCCCCAGGAGTGATGATTAAGCACCCGAGCAGCTTGTGTACTGCAAAGCGTGAAAAGGATCCCTGATGCCAATATCCGGTTTAACTTGCCTCCTCCATTGGCCGATCGAAATTCTGTCTTCCATGTCGCTAATTTTCTTCTGGGCGTAATGACTGCTGTTTGATATACACTGAATGAAACAGTCTTCTAACCGATGCATACAAGTCCCAAACGACTGATGATTGTATACCATCTCCCGCATTATTTCAGTATCACATCCTGATAATTCGGATTTAGGACACATTAATTCGGAAAAATCAAGCTAACAGCAAGTAGTACCTGATAGGCCTCGATTGGACGTGAATACTTTACTCGAATTTTCAAGTATCGATGTTATTTTCCAGTGAATGCTCTCCATGATATGTGGTCATGTGAAACCGTGCTCCGAGCATTCGCAATGACCATCCGTTTTCAGTTGGGAGAGTGAATATAATTCAGATGTCCCAACATTGTGGGAAGGACATATTTTCAAAGAATGAAAAAATCACTGACGGCTCACTTCCGCCGCTCTTTTGGATGCTTCCAGATGCTACATTCAATGAGACTGCCAAATCACTGTGAATTCAACTGACCAAGAGCTTGAAAAATGACTACAGGTAGTGGTTGATAAGGAAGAGTAGAGAAATGAAGAGGGCTGCGGCTATCAGTAATGTTGTCTGCTTTCCCCGACTGTTTTGGAATACTGTCCACGAAGGCCAAATGTATATCAATGAACCCGATGGCTTCCTGATTCATTCGCGGAAGCATGAGCTGGGACGTCAGGCGGAACACTTTAAAGAGCAGTTTAGTTCGCTCTTGGGTACAGTAGGCCTTCTGCTTATGCCTAGAAATGCACCAGTGTAGGTAGATACCAGTCTTCTAGTTGAAATAGAGGTCATCAGAGAGATTGGTTTACTGCAGATGCAAAAGGCAGCTATACCGGTTGGCCTATCCGTCTTTATTCAAACCTGGTGGCGAAGTGTATGCGAGGTCAGGTCATAAAGTTGCAATCTCAAAATACTGGAAGAGTACTGTATGAGTTAATACAACATAAATCTGTAGTAATATCAGCAGTGACTTCGAGAAAGCAAGCTTTTGGTAGGAGCATTGGATTTGGTTTGCCGAAGTAAATTTACTAGTTTTTGCAAGTGCACTCAAGTAATCGCGTAGATTGATGATGAGATAGTTACAAAAATCAGCAGAGCATCAACTCGCTGAATTGTCGTTCCTAGGACATTCGAAGAAATTTTTTCAGAACCTCTCATTCTATATTTGAGCTGTTTCTGAGTGAAAGCCGTGGGGTTCGTTTCCTTAGTCTACGAAGATCAGCCGCATGGACACGGCCAATTAGAATTCCTCGATGAATAACTCGAAGGAACATTTCTAACTTGGATGGATTCACGAACTTGGATAAAAGCCACATGTGTGGACGGCGAACGTCTACACCGGATAACATGCGCTCCAACGATGCAATCTTATTGAGTCGAATGCAGTATCTGAACAAAAGTTTAAAATGAACCGCAAGTGGATCGTTCACCATCGACGTAATGAATCTAAAGTAATGCTGACGGATGTCAATAGTTTCGAATGAATAATGTATCACTTACTAAAGGACTGAGCAAATTGACGGGAAACAAATTGTATCAGTCTTTTAAAAGAACAGCGAATGAGCACTGGGTTGAAGTCTCCTCTGCAGGGTGTTTCGTTGATGAAACTGTCATTAGAGTTAGAATTAATGAGATCCAAACCAGCGGAAGTCTGCGGCTTATCCAAGAATCTAAAATCATTTCGATCGCTCTTTTCTTTGCGATGCTGTTCTCACCACATTCTAGCACTTTCACCCAGTTTATCGATTGACATAGCGCAATGTCGCCGCATTTTTACTGACCTTCGGCCGAGATAATGGATATGACGATCTATTATCTACTACTTTTACATACTTTCCTGTTTGCTGATGAGCAACGTATTTAGGGCAAATCTTGAATCGATCGGGAGGCAATGAAGTGGTTCCGGAATGAAATAGTGCAAATTAAGCATTCTGTTTTTTTCGTTTCTTTGGAAGTCTTTGAAGGGATAAGTTAACTGAAAGTTCATAAAACTGTGACGCCTTAGGTTTCTTTCTGATTACTTCATTTCAGGCGAAAAAATGTCGCGATTACTTCGTATGGTTGAAACGTTTATTCTGTGGAGCTAGTGACATTAAATGTGAGATCATTCTTCTATCGGATAAGGTCCTGGCGTTTGGACTTGAAGGTCGCGGCCTCGAACCTTCCCACCGCTGGTCAACTTCTCCACTTGGCAGCCCTCTGCTGGCCGCGACCCTCTTCCTGAAGATTGATGTTTATTGTTGTTTCATTAATAAAGGAAGTGAAAGATAAGAATCTGTGAAGCTAGTGACATTAAATTTGAAACTATTACAGTGCTAGGACATTTTTTGCATTTGTAAAATTCCTGATTTTGAGGAATGGATAAATCAATACTCACGCGGCACATTTGATATTGTAATCTCTTTAATTCCTTACCTGTTTTTTCTCCAATTTCGTAAGGGAGGTAATTGCGACAGTGTGTACCTCTTGATATGTCGATGCGTTCAGTCGCGTAAAGGGGCAGTTTTGCTGCTCGTTACAGCTAGCAGTGATATCTCACGTTCAATCGGATATCATTTAACTATTAGTTGTGGAACTCGTTGTGGTAGAATAACTTGTTTTATCTTCTTGGCAGTCACGTACTGAAATGTGTGAATTGTCTTGCTCCAGCTGAAGTGATTTGGATTGCCAATTTGACACGAGTCCTCGTGAGTCCTTTTTGATCACTTGTTTAATTCTGATTTCCATATCGATCCAACTAAAACCCCCGTGGCTCGTGAGTGCAATTTTTACCGTCAGTCCGTAAGCATACTCGTGGCTCATCTCGGGCGTATTCGACTTTGGGTGCAAAAGTGGTTAGGGTCACCAATGGGTAAGCGCCACATGCCGGATTGCGTTAGATTGCCGAGCTTGTCATCACAAATCTTATATAATGCCATCAAAGTGGGCCCCTTGGGCAATGTCCAAAGTGTATATTACTGGGCTCATTCCTGAACAAATACTATGCTCTGATGGTCATTGATTCCTATTCAGTGTGGCTAGATATATTTTTCGTGGTGCCTTCAACTGCAGAATTCAAAGTGCGTCCACTAAGAAAGCTAGTTAGAAGGAAAGATTTGCTCTAAGTTTTAGTCGCTGACGATGTAACTCAGTTTACTGCAGAAGTGTTACCTACCTAGCTAAAGAATACCGGTATCAGATATTTACTTCATCCTTGCTAGCCGTATCCCAACGGACAAGCAGGGGATTTCGCAAAAAATTGGAGGGTATTACCAATTTCTTAGTGCTCAGCATTCCTACTTCAATTTCGTAATTCTCGAAATCCCATTGCACATGAAAGTCAATCAATGGTAGTTTAAAGATGAACCTTGGGGATCAGATCTATTGTGTTTACAGCCGTTTGAAGTGACATTTCATCGTGGTGCCCATTTGAAACCATCAACACTAGACACGTATGATGTATCTGCACATAACGCTCATATGGAACATATGCGATTCGAAATACTCAGGTAATTCCGTTCCAAATTTAGGTATATCTTCTGCAACTAGTGATGTCCCTTCAGACACCGATGGTGATCAGGAGAATCCCGAGACAATGCGAATGTCCTTCCGTCTGCAGCAAAAAAAGAAGGATGTATTATAAAAGCTGGAACTTCCATTCAACGTGTAACGGAGAACGACACGATTCGAAACTATGAGGGATAGTTACTCTGTCCCATTTTTATTTTTGTCCAGAACCTTTTTTTACCAATCACCACCACGGTTTGAATCTTTTCTAATTTTTGTGAAGACAAATCGGTTCAGATGGAATGTTTGTGTTGACTGAAAAGGTCGAATACTGCGGCGTTCGATTGTATGACCTAATCACACCATTTCACATGCTGTGGTTACCATTATTTCTAATCAAACGAGTGTGAAACCATTTTTGGACGGTGAATGCTTGGATACAATTTGGCTGCAAATGTGAAAGCGTACAGTTAGGCGGATGTATATTTTGTGTTCATGAACTAGAAGTCGTCCAGTCTAAACCATTTTTCATTAACCGATTATCCGCACGGTTGGTTGCATATGAGAACAAAAAGCCCAGTCCAGCCGATTTTTAAGGGTGTCAAATTGAGGTTACACCAGTCTGATTAAACGGTCATCTGCCTAACCTCTAACTCAGTTGTTTAAAAAAATTGGCAACGCATGCGGAATAGGACAGATAGCTAGTTTGAGAGCGTTTTCTGATTTATTAATGATCTTTTAAGGAGCCTTCTCTTTTGATGACGTTTTATCTTTATGTCAGTTATTTGAGCCTGGCTCACTGTCAACACAATCTAACCAGGAAGAAAGCAGTCGATTGAATATGTATTGCTGTTCGGTTTATGTCCACATTGTTAGGTTAATTTTAATTTAAAATCGTTTCAGAAAACTTACGGAAACTTCAGTCGAAGGTGAGAAAGTACAGTTAGCAGGTAGCTGAAGCTGCGTTAAGGAATTGGTCGCCCTTGGTTATTCATCCTAAGAACCGCTAACTGTATTGGACCGATTTCAGTGCTGCTTCGGCTGTGGACTCCAGTAAGCGTCCCTGGACAACCGTTTTGTCCCAGTGTTTCCCGTATAAATTTCACTTCCCTTACGGAGAAAACTCACGTCTGGATAGGACCTTCCTGCAATCGAAAGGATTGGTCTAGAAAACCGCTGAAAGATTCTGCCTCCTACATTTTATATCATTTTGCCTGCAGTTGTGGTGACAATTACATTGGCATGGCAAGTCGGCAACCATCACAGTGGATGTCAGAGCTTATTCCTAAGGGTTTGGTGAAATCAATGACGTAGGGCACACGTGATAGCTGTCACAGCGGAAATCATGGATCATCTATCACCAAGTCCATGTTATCAACAGGACGCCAAGATGATTTATTTTAATCGTCCAGGCTGTTGTTGCGCAACACAAAACCAATGCTATTCACGCTGGTGGGAGCAGTGATGATCCGACGACATTATTTTATACAGGCGATTGACAAGAGTAAATCGGACTGTTGACATTTCACCTAGTGTATCTTCTTTATTTTCTAATGTACTAAGAAACTGCCTGGTACAAAAAACAAAACATGGATTTTCTGTATCTACGGCAATCTTAAATGAACGGGATTTTAACCTTGAGAAAAATGTCAGTTTTTTGCTTTTTGTTGTGAATTATCACCCCAATTAGAAAACTACTCATCGATTTCTCCTCTGGTGACCTTGGGGTAGCTGAACACGCATGCATGCACTCTTCCAACAGAATCGGCAGACACTAAGCAGACGTTGTTAGTAGACTTGAACATGAATTTAAGGAGCAGCGGGTTTTCATGTGCACATCCATAGAACGCAACCAATGAGGAAACAAACTAGCAATCTGAACCTCACAGGTCTAACGGATTGAACGGGATCGGTCAACCAATGGGGACCTCTGTTGAAGGATTGTTGGTGGACTGGGCTGCTCACAAAGAACAGGGCCGAGGTATCTGAGTTGAATGTAGGTTTTGTTATTATTACAGTAAAAAGGTTGGTTGAATCAATTAAATGGACTTTGCTCTTGACAGATTTGTTTCTCTGTACCTCGTAAGGTACTCTCAAGCCGGTTGGTACAAATATCAGAACTAAAATTTCAATTGTTAACTTCATCGTGATGAATTTTTCCTACTCAAAAAACTATGGTCAGTAGTGCTGGGTCACTGTATGGTAGATTTGCTGGTTTGCTATGCGGACATTGTTCAGTAAGACACTGAAAATCGCGGTTGATGGTTCAGCCCAAATAGCTTAATGGTTGAGGCTGGACTCACATTGACTTATTTCCGGTTCCAGTTCCAATCGGGGCGACAGGCATGCACCTTTTGGATGATTCATGAAAAAGATGTCCATTCAGGTCAGATGTGCGGATCCCATCTTGACCGATCATTCCGGCGGTAGATGGTGGACCCGTCGCTCCGCCCGATCCGCTGAAACCTTAGTTATTACTGGACTACTTCAATTTTCTGTTTGACTGTCTTTAGCTTTATTGTAGCAGTATGTGCCTTAGGATTCGCAGTGTACTACATCTACGACCCTCAAATTTCATGCATGCAGTTATACTTCTTCCCATGGTTTTCAGCAGTGCTTTGGGCACTGTTGATGCACGACTAACCGCTTTCCCATCATGTACAGTAGCAAGGATTTGTTAATTGTTGGCCATTTGATTTCTATTCTTTTTTATTCCAACCAGGTTTCCTGTTTCTTCCCGCAGCTGCAAGTAGGAACGCCATCGGAATTAACGATAAGTGAATCTAGAAAAACCAGCAAAATCTGTCGAACTTAATTTCAACCAGTCCGTAAAATTCGATTTCCTAATTTTAATCCTAATTGATGGTCGGTTGAGCGCAGCTGAAATGTTCCGTCCTCCTCAAAATTTATTGCACAATCCAGTGGTAACTAGATTGGCCGCTGTTTTCACCAACCTACATATTCCATTCTTATTGAATTTGTTAGATGTACTCATTGGTTGATTGCTATTTGGCGCTCAAAGTTTTATTTTCATATTTCACCTAATTCACTTTGCATTCTTCAGAGGCAATAAATCATTTTCGTCTGGTTTCATTTCCGTATTGAAACGGGGACAACGTGTCGCTTATTTCGGACCGTGGTGAAGAATACTCTGTGATTAGTATCCATCCTACTCCGCGATTCGTGTTTGCGGATGATCGATGTACCCATCTGTATTCATCGCGTGAGACAAAAGAGTGTCCTACAATTTCAGGATACAATGGAAATGAAGTTTTTTGCAGGTGGAACTGTACCTCTGCTACTCCGGATATCTGTGTAACCGCGCTCTGTACTGGTTATACATTGAATCGTGTAAATCATTCCTTACGTTCATACATCTGTCAGTTAACCGCATTTCAAACACTGAGTCTCCTTTATTCATTTTGTCAAGATAGAAGACAGACATGTCGCGAGATGCAAGCGTTTCT
This sequence comes from Fasciolopsis buskii, assembly GCA_008360955.1. NCBI lineage: Eukaryota > Metazoa > Platyhelminthes > Trematoda > Plagiorchiida > Fasciolidae > Fasciolopsis > Fasciolopsis buskii. The sequence goes on from LUCM01001360.1 coordinate 41,805, forward strand.
TTAATCTTTTCGATCGTAAACGTGAAACATGACAGCTTTTAGATCATAATTGTTTAGAATACAACGAATTAAGCTAGATGGCAATTTTTGTGTGTACCATTATCAATGGGTTGGAGTGACAGGTGGAATATGGTCGTGTGGAATAAATACCAAGGTAGAGTAACACTCAAGCTCTGTAATTTCTGGGCACGAAACGCTGATTTATGCATGCTGATAACCACAGTGGCACTGAACGCCAGTAGATTGGGATTTGTGGTCTTTTACTCTTTAAGTTTACTTGACTCAAAATAAACTTTGTAATCCATCCAGCTTAGTCTACTTTGTCTTCCACAATTTATTGCCTACGAATTTTTATGTTTTACGTTTACGATCGAAAATAGTAAACTAAATGCTTCCATCTCGTGACGTGTCCCTATCGTCTCAACCACATTTTTTCGCAAAATCGAACACATGTTGAAAGAGGTCTGCAGGAATCGTCTGTCTGAAATGGTGATTAGAACGGGAATCCACGATTTCAAGATTACATGTCAATGAGCTCAGTGAAAATCCAGATGGAAGACTTACCATATTGACGGAATCAATCAAACCGAATTAAAATTGGTCGACCGACCTAGGTAGGAACTGATGTACAGTGAATCAGCCAATCAAAAGAACCAGTCATTGAATATGATTGATCTTAACTGTCCCATTCAAATTCTATTTACGGTCAACACAGATATTTGGATAAACACCAAGTTTTTCAATAATGAACTGAAGTCATCAGATTGTAATCAACTTACAATGTAGATCAGAATCGTTTACACTTTTAACCCTAAATACGAGTAATTATGCCAAACGCCTACGGGAATGGTCTGCTTCGCAAACATAGTGCTATCAAGTTTACTGAATCTACGCGACAATAATCGGAGAAATTGCCGTTGATCTCATCTAGAGCAGTCGGCCTAATCAGAAGGCATTTAACAAAGCCCAAATGTAGCCAAATAGATATTGTTTTAATTGTGAATGATATAATATTAATAACACAGCGTTGTTGGTAGATGTAATGCGCCAACGTTTCGACTACCGTCGGTAGTCTTTCTCAAGGCAAGTTTTACAATCAAAAACTTGCCTTGAGAAAGACTACCCACGGTAGTCGAAACGTTGGCGCATTACATCTACCAACAACGCTGTGTTATTAATATTATATCATTCACAATAAAAACCAATACATGGCGCATCGATTTTTCGTTACACTTCTTACGTCGTTTGGTCCGGATATTTACAAACTGGTTACCAATAGATATTGTTTTATCTTTGCAAACAAGGGCGATTTTGGAACAAAAATCCATGGGATGCTGCTTTATTTGGACCTCGTCAAAGCGAGCATATGAAGTAGAAACGTTCCATTATTTCATGTTGTTTCGACTTGTTTCAATATTAGACGACCATGAGAACATGAATGGTTTTTATGCATGTGATTTTTCCAAAATAAATTAAATAACCTTATTTCCCGGTTACTCTGAAATGGAGTGTAGGTTCGCAATGGGCACGTGGATCTGAGGGATTCTCATTCAAATTACCTTATTGATGCAGTGGACTCCGTGAGCAACAATGAGTTATCTGAACTTATCTGTCGTTCTCTTCTCACGTATTCTAACTAGATCAGAAAAATCATTTCATGCATATCTCAGATATTGACTGTAAAAATATGCTACTTAAAACCCTGCGAATAAAAGCATCTTCTTTATAAAGTTCAGTTTTCAAAGTTCTGCAGTAATATATATGAATAGTTAGCAAAAGTGGTACCTTTTGAACGGGGACCGATCGAGTAGACGCGATAATGCTCATCATTACGATATGGTAATCAAATTCATTGTCAATGTAATCGCTGCCTTTTTTAGACGCTGTATTGTTCAGTAGGCATCCGAATGCATCACACCGTGGATATCGAGGCTCCAAGTGGTAAAGAAGGCATTTTTGCTTGCGAATTTTGAGGATGTCAGTTTTATTGGTTGCATTTTTATCTTTTACATCCTTTTTAATGAAATAACAATGTAAATCATTTTTCAGGAAGGGGACTGCGTCCAGTAGAGGGCTGCCAAGTGAGTAAGTTAACTGGCGGTGGGAAAGTTCGAACCCGCGACCTTCACGTCCAAACGCCACGTCCTTGTACGCTTGACCACCGCTGGCCAACTATGCAGAAATGACCTTTTGACCCAGTTGGACTGATGGACAACAACAGGCTAGACAAAGCTTGAAAGGCCCGTCAACATTCAGAAAGAGCCTTGTACTGAAAAAGTGATTCGGAATGGTCCTGGTCAATCCGTTTTTTAACTAAACAGGATGAGATTGTTCCGGTTGCTTACACAAACTTTAGACTTTACGACTAATGTACCCAACTCCTCAAAAAAATGAACTAATAAATACCCACAGAAAAGGTTGACAACGAGATCTGGTGTCTGTGGCTTCGGTAGAATATCGGATCGACTTTAACAAGCCTTCCGGTGGCATTTTTAGTAGTAGTCAGTGCCTTGGAAATCCGTTTCTTGAAATGTTCACTGTGACTGTCGTTTGTGAATGTTATATATATATATATATATATATATATATATATATATATATATATATATATGTATACATAGCAAGAAATGGATTTTGAACACGGTGACATCTACTAAAATACCTCCGAAAAAGTGTCCCATTGGCTTCTCTCTTGGCTGCTGCTCACAGAACCTGTCAGGGTGCCACTTTTCGCCGAATGATTTGGGTTTGTTTCATAGTGTTCTGCTTGAACACGTCCTTCCGATACGTGGAGATAAGCAGCAAATTAACTCTCGATCCCAACCAACGGGAACTACACTGCGAAAGTGGAATACAGTCCGATCCAATTTAGTCCTCTGTAAATAAGCTTTGTCACTCCGTTTTTCTCGATGGTACTGTATCCCGGGACGGGATCCGTCCCTACCCTGTTGATTTTTGTATGCAGCATATAGCTTTGCGTGCTTAGGTTGCTCGTAGCGATAATGGCTACAGTTTTCTGGTGCATCGCATACCGTACAAAAATCGCTTAAATAACTATGGCATGCGTGTAATGTGGGTAACTTGGTTTTCCAAATCCACCATGATGTACTTAGGAAACGATAATATCCCACTTATTCTGTTGCAGAATGTCGAAATGCAATACTTGCTAATAGTGGAAAAGCAGATCCGCCCTCAGTTCTCAGATAAAAATAGAACAAAACCGGCAACCACATGCTTCTTTCTGACTGATGGAATCCGGTCAAACCGTCAGATTAGTAAGTAAGTAAGTAAGCTGCAGGACAAGATTGTCCTGCTTGACATAGGGAACAAACTTGTCATGTGGGTGTCAGTAGACAAATCAGAAGACAGCTTGTTAAATTACATTGACTGATGAATTGTATGCAAACAGATGAGATATTTCTCACGAAGATGCAGTCACGTAACAAATCTGTAAACAGATTAGAAATTCGATTTCGAACGGGAAGAATACTGGTGAAGTTCAGAAGCCTCTTTTGACGGTTTTTTCTCGAGGTATTGAGTGTGTCGTTCGAATGACTAATTACACTTATGTGATAAGTGTTCATGTATTTATCGTGGTAAAATGAATTGCAGTTTTGTGGATGAAGATAATAAAGTAAATCAATCAATCAGACTTCACGCTACGGTAGTGTGAAAGTGACGAAACACAATCATTCGGCCTAATTGACAAACGATCCATCTATCAGGATATGCCAGTTCGGCTATAACTTTCTATACATATATATATATGCCAAATATGGGAACTATAATATAATTTTCCTCCAGGCTATCGAAAAGCATGGTTATGTCAGAATATGTTCAACAATCTGAGGGATTCATTTGGGTTTGCACAAATCATTTGCTGAGACAATTTCTAATCAATGTCGCTCTCAGCACCTGCGACCATCTGAAATCACCCGCTTGGTCTTCAGTGCTCTCGAATTTTTGTCTTAGTCAAATGACTTTTGATCGACATTCACTGAAAGGGTCAGGTTTCTAGCGTGTTGAAGCACAAATACGAAACGGTCCTAGGATGAAAACGAACCTGGGCCACTAGCTGGAAGAAATTTTGTGTATGGGTTTATACATCGGCGAATTGTGAGACCGAAAACAAAATACACCCATGGGGTCAACCCACGCCACGAAAATCAGCAAGCTGAGCAGAATTTAGTGTCAAGTGCATGCTTATGATAACGATGTTAAAAGTGATAGTCTAGTCAGTGTGAACGGATCTCACAGATGAAAAAAGCACTTTATTTTATGCTCGCTTGTAATGTACTTGACCCGGGTGAACGACTTAGTGTCAGCATTTATGTTCGCATAGGAGAAACCCATCGTAAACAAATGCAGCGAACCAAACACGATACTTGACCCAGGCGTTTACCAGATGCACGAACCGTTTGGTGTGTGCGATTGCATCCCTTAGGAAACTGCTCCCATTTAGTGCATATCGATCATTTTACAACAATTCAGGAGCATTGAAAACCAAGTGATGTATTTGAGTTAACTCACGGCAAATAGGCGCATTTTACTTTGTGATGCCTGTACAAGCATGATGTCCGTGCCAGAGCAAAGTGACTGTGACTCAAAGTTGTACAACAATGGTGGCTGACGGAGAATTCGTAATGATTCATATGGATCCTATAATTAGTCCGATGGTGCTGCTCATTATCAGCGTTCTGCTTTCCTTCAGTATCCACTACCCCTTCTGATCAATAATTTTTCATGGCTGTCTGCATTTGGCTCGTAGTTACCACGACGACACTGCTGATCGGTCGAACTCACGCAACATTCAAAATTGCTTTGTTTATTCTGTAGGTTCCTAGTTTCGGTCTCCTTTTCGTGTAACAATTCTGTGCTAAGCTATTGATATCTTATTATTTCACTGTGCAACAACGCCGAAGTGCAGCGATAACGGACCGATCTGTTTACTTCGCCTGCGGACGAGATGCCATGGGTCACCACATGTGGACCCCAACGGATAACAGTGCCCTGACTACAACCAGCAGCAGTTACCACTGGGCGACAGTATTGCAAGTTTCCAAATGTCTCAGCATGGTTGGGTGGGAGTATCTCAGGTTTCCCTTCGGCTACACGCCCTGAATGCCCCTCAGACGGCTGCCGAAGGAACGGCGCCTTGCGTAGACTCAACTGAGAAAGCCTTATGCACTGCCTGCTCGTGGCAAAGGTGTCCCCACTCAAGTTCTAGGACATATACGAACGCCCAGCGCCTTCCACCTAGTTGACTGGATTTTCTCAGCCAGCCTGGAATAGATGCCTAAACCCTAATTTCACACCACCCACAGACAGCGTGCCGTGTTGCCGTGTGCTCACCGGCCTCCGTATGCCTACACCCATCAGAAGAACGAAGGAACTGGACAATCAGTCACCACTCCTCAGTGGGTCACGTGACCCCCAGATCGTCTTGCTACCTTTTGGGTTAGACCATTTGGTCGAATCTCAGGAAGTAAACTCACTACTTGGGTCCGGGAAATGGGTTAGTATTGAGCCCACACATGAATCATGGACCCCGGTCGTTGGCTCATAACTTAGAAATGGGAAATGGAAGAACAGGCATACGTGATGAATTCTGCATAATGTTTCTTTCTCTATTTTTGCCCATTGTTTTCATTCTTCTTCACGATTTTTGTGGTACATACTGAGTAATCATATCCCTGGTATATATAGAGAGAGAGCTTTACCAGAAGACGCATGTACGGGAGATCAGAGTGAATTTGCGATTTCTGTAATTGAACGCACGAAATGACTTGTCATATATTGTCAATGCTGGAAGTACTGCCAAAAATCTTTTGAATACTGTCATTTCTCCTATCCAACTCGCTGCAACATCAGTCCTTGAACACGTTTAATTTTTTGGGGTATCGAACTATGAATTAATAGACACTTGGACATGCATGCAATGACCTTCAACGGGTCGTCAGCATATAAGCATATGCATATGCACAACTAGATTAAAGGGCTACCAAAGGGTGCTTCCGTTCGGGTTTTGATTTGGCACTGTGTTCATGCCCTGTTGACGATTACCCGGTACAAGTTGATAGGTTTTCATAGCGCATTGATGCTGCGTGTTTATCGGTTTAAAAGTTCGTCCCTAGAATCATATTGGAAAAAAAGTTTCTATAAATTTGTCATTACCTATGCAATACTAACCGCACGAAGTTTACAACGATGAAGTTCCAACTACTGAATCTTCAGATTGGGTGTCGGTATTTCATCGTTCTCAGTGGTAATTTAGGTGTGTAGAAGGGTGCATACTTAAGGCGCTCTGGTTTACTGAAGTATTTTTACGCCATAATGAATAATCGGATTTTCAATGCTCCATTCCTCTATCTTCTTAAAAAGGCATACAGTAGTCCCATTAATTGCATAATCATTGGACCGCTGTAACTCAAGTTTTCATCGTCATTTCCGGTCCGTATCCTGTCATCTTTTATCGATATCTCACTGCTTCCTGTTCGCATGAGATAAGTGTCGGTTTCCTACATCAGTTCTCAATATGGTTTCGTATGCCCAAAATGTGCAGTATCATTCGCACCAGAAACAATTTTAGATTCAAAATCGAATCAAAATGTCACATGGTGTGATACCCGATGGTAACCAATAAGATGTACCCATTGTCTATACTACTCAGCTTTATTGTGAATGGCATTTGCTTAACAGTGTTGTTTTGTGACGCATTCATTATTGTAAGCTACTAAAATCGGAAAACGTTCAATGTGTTATTTTCTGCGACTTCAAGGCTGTATTTGATGGATTGCCCGTGAAATATATGTATTTCATCGGTCAAACTGGCGGAAAAGTATCCACGCCGATGCAGGACTACAAACTAACTACAAGAAGGTATGATGCATTTTCTCAAAAATCCATCCAAGAAAAAAGTCCAATCTCAATGAAGTTGAAATTCTGGAACAAGTAGCCACGACGCATGCAAGGGAGTTTTTAGAAACCTCGTACTATTCGAACCAGTCATTCAGTCAGTTGATATACCGAATTGGATTAGAGGTACAGTCGGATGAAGAGCAAACTGGATAACAAAGCTGGAAATCAAGTCTTACGGGCCCTCCCTCATAGAACCATATTGTCGAATATTCGCATACTCAAAATAGAGGCAACAGACCACAAATGAAGGGGTCGGACCGCTCAAGCCAGGCATAGTTCCCCAGGGTCAAGGTTCAAGACTGTGAAGGTCAGGCAACACAGCAAATGTCAAGCTACGAGGTCAAGGTCGTTTAACAGGTCACAGGTCTAAATTGATGACCCACTTATAAATACAGAGGAACATCAATTGCACACACACACACAGTGCCGATGTCACCTAGACTGGTGGTGAATCTTTTCGGATCTAAACGCCAACCTAAGCGAACGGGACGTCACGAAAACGGAAATTAGTTTTTGGCCATGGGCTCCAATTTTTTGGTTGTGGGTGAATGATGTGCAATGCTTTTGGCCTTTGTACAGAATTTTACTTCCGACTCTGGTCACTACCAAATCTGTTGCTTGATACTTTATTTTCCACAAACCGAATAAACCTCTTGGTATCTAATCTGGAGCGTTTTTATATGGCGGAAATGGGGTTGTCAGTAAACCACCAGGCCATACTACTCCATCCGAATTTATGCTTAGCTCTCCCCAGTGTATCAACATATGGGGTACTTACCCTGTAACTCAGATTTTCATCCCCTATTAGTAGCTGGAATGACCAGAGAGTTATAAAGATTTTGTGAACTTCCCCAGTTCTTTCTTTGACACATGAACAACTGTATCGTCCTGTGAATGCAAGTTATTAATACCTAGCTCATTGAATCACCTTGTGAGGTAAATATATAATGACTTAGCAGCATGTTATTGCATCTCTGCAGCTTCGTTTTTGCTCACCAGTTTATTTGTGTTAGATATGAACTGAGGACTTTGTGATCACTAACGACTATGAACTTTAGGCCAAACAGGTGCCCTGAAATCAGCATGCACTGCTCAAGATACGACCGAGCCTCCCTTCGGTGTCTGAGGTGGTCCCTTCTTGGCTGTGTTGAGTAAATGGGAGATGCCAATGGTTGGTCATCACTTCTGTTCCACGACCGATTCAACTTCCGACTTGGATGCAACAGCGCAATAAACTTGGACGGTGCAAACGGAGTTAGCGTTGGTCGGCCGGCAGTACTTTTAATCAGTCTGCATAGGATTCTGTCAAATTCTCCGGTTCATCCCCATTTACTTCATTACCGAGCTATAAAAGCCGTTGTACTCGCGTTGCCAAGTTGGAGTGAATCGAAGCTGGTATCTTAGACGCCCCATAATGGAAGGTAGATAAGCCTCATCTCTCAATGGCACTATTTTTGGCAGCGCCTCAAACCGTTGAGGATCTATCTGCTAGCCGTTACTTGATCTTGAAGCCGATAAACTGCTATTCTAAGAAGCTTCACCTGATTTTGGTGGACTTACGTCAAACGACAGTGCACTAGTTTCAGTCCCTTTGGCAGCTCGGTAAATAATGTCATTCCAGTGGCCTCGTTCTTCCAGGGGGGAAACTGCCCGTTTTCCGAAACCATTCTATTCGTAATCTACTTCGAAGGTTGATTTTAATTTTGTAACATTCGCTTGGCTGCGTTTATCTCAACAGACACTGTACATTCGACCTTCGATTTACAGTTACCGTTCGGTATCATTACCGCGGTCCTGCTCCCCGTACATGATTGAAACGGCGCTCTTTCTGTGCATTCCCTTGCATTTGGTTTCTTCACTCTAGGCTCCTCTGTTCTTTTGGCTGGAGAATTTCGTCAACCTTTGGCTTCGGCATTCTGTAGAAGGCGTACCCCAGGGATTAGCATGCCTAAAGTCTTCTGTAACATACTCTTGGTAAGCCGGTACTCCATCTAAACCATAGATCATCTCATCACTAGCAAGTTGTAATGGGCTATGTGCCATGCGGTGTCAAATGGCAAAGGATTGAATTGTAACAGAATACATAGATTGCTGATGGAAGCCAAAAGTTTGGTTTTTGGAAACAATGAATACCGTAGGTCAGCAACTGCCAGGTCGACCTTCGAGACGTGCCCGCCCACAAGCGTGGATTTCATAGAATCTTCGATATCCGTGCCAGTTAACGCACACCCCAAAAATTTTGAATTGAAGTTCAATCAAAATTCATTATCCTTTTAGGGTATTTCGTCATTTCCTTCCATTGTTTTCATAATCGGAGTTCTTCAACCCGACAAACTAACTGGTGAAATAATCCCAGTTCTATCTCTGTTGTCGGTTTTAGTGCACCTTCTCGTTAGCTGTACACTAACACTCATCGTTTTAGAAACACCGGATCTCCATAAGCGTCCAGCATTATGGGCTCTATTGTCACTTCGTTTGTTATCACAAATCTTCATAATCAGCCTTTGGGGTGCTGACTAAATCATGTAACTCCAAGTAAAATAGTGACACAGCAAGCACACAGTTTGAATCCAGGATATATGAGCTTTCACTCAAGGCCAGGGTAAATGGCAATTTATTCTCGCCTCATCCATACCAGAATAATCGCTGTATAAAGCTCCGCTAGGTGGTGATCAATGATATAGTGGATGTGCACAACGCTTTGTCTGACAGGTACGCTTGACCCCATTATGTCAAAAACGTTCTTTGAAATGATGGATTCTTGAAGCTGGATGGCAGCATTGGGATGCCGCCTCATCTCACTTTGAAATGTAACAGTTTCACTTTAAAATGACTGAATTCGGCCTAATGTTCCATAGTTTGCACGAGACAAGTGTTTTCTTTTGGGATCTTAGCATATGTAGCTGTCACGCTGCACCTAAATTGATAGCAAACTTTATGTATACTACCGGTCGTTATCCAAGAATGGCTGTAGCCCCTCAAGCTAGTAGAGTGATGTGCAGACCGAAGCGGATACCCTCAAAAGCAAACGATGAGTCCGGAACAAAATGCGATACTATTATCGTAGGCAGTGCTGCGATAAATTAAAATTATATAACTCAACACTAGTCGAACAGGGGGAACAAACAACAGGACCGGGTCAGAAGGCCGACAAACATTCAAGTTCACTACACGCGACATGATGCATGGGCCAGGAAAAACTTGTGATAAGGTCACTTTGATGCCATAAAACAAACTGAATTATCAATGGAGTTCGATAGCGAGAAGGAAGGATTAAAAAGAATCAGATAACAAGAAACGGGGACAACAACGTCAACGGATGGATTTTCATAAATGCAATTTCAATGGGCGATAAAATGGTATGTCGCATAACGTAATCCGTAAGTAGAGCGGAGTTGAAGCTCATCGCATGAGAAGCAACGGTTTAGCAGCTTTATCTCTGGTTCTGATACCTTCGTAGTTGGCTCTGATTTCAGTCTTTATAAGCTGCCGGATGACAATGTTTACCTTTTCAGATAATAGAATGTTCGCAAGTGGATTGGGAGACGCCGTCGGACTGCTTGCAGATTCATCGAGCCTAGGCAAAAGTGAGGAGTTGCTTGACCGTTAAATCGTTTTTGGTAGATAGGGGCTGATTTCAGCAAGAATTCGCTTGTGTAAGTAAATTTTCAGCTGATCTCCAAGGTTGCATTTAAGTACCTGTGGTCAATGAATTAAGGTGAATTTATGAATTGGATTTTGACAAGTTCATCTGCCTGAAGCTTAACTTGCAAAACGTGATTCATTAACGGCTTCTGGATTTCGACTGGGAACTGCCAGTTTACACACGAGCGAGTACAATGACCGCAAAAGGATACTAGTGAATAATCAACAGAGATGTAATGTACTGAGTAACTTGCCCAGTTGTCTCTCGATTGTCATACATCTCCATTAGATCGATCCTCAGGGCAATTTTCCCGTGGATTGGCAAACCGAAACCATTGAAGTAGGCGGCAGGATAGGTGCATGGAACTCGATTTTTGGTTTAGATTACATGGTTAGGCAGTACAACCAAGTTGATTCAGACGATAATACTCCCATCAAAAACACTAGTTCACTATGTTAAGAATGACAGATAGTCCGAAGTATTTGTGCAACTTCGTAATAGCAATGGGTGAAGACGATAATGCACAGATAAATGGGGAAATTCCGTGCTGATCGCCTTACTGGATTTTTTGCATTTTAACCGGTTTATTTGAATTTGTCGGCGGCGTTAGGCAACCATTTTTAATTACAATTACTAAGTATCAGCTGCTCTTTGCACTCACTCTTTCCTTGTAGAGAATTATGATTAAACTTTCTACAGAATGAACGAACCATTCCTCAAAAGAAGGTAACGGTTGTATCAAGGCCTCTTATATTTACCCAAATGAGACAAACAGGTTCCGCCTAGGGCATTTCTTTCTTAGGTGTCTTAAAACACAAATGCTGGTAACTGTTACTCATTTGGAAGAAACGCTGGGTGCACATTTGCGTTCTTCCAAAATATCAGCATCCATGTTCGCGTATCAAATGGAGTAATGTCGTAGAAATTCTAAATACGTTAGTAGTAGAAGATGGAATGTTTTCATGAAATAATTCACCATGTGATATCATCGCTCAACTCACCATAAAGAAACCATGGAAGCGCTCAGTACAGCTGTTTCATCCTTGTTAGGAATGATGAGCAGTGCATATCGACCGCGTCCGAACTGGGACGCGAACCCGGGACGAACGATTGTAAGTCGAACGCCTTAGCCATTACGCTACCGGGCAGGCTCTGAAAGGTTTGTTGAACTTCCCCATATGATGTTGCACCTATACGTCACTGGCTTGCACGGTTATTGTCCGCTAGCTTAAGCAATCGACCCCTACTGATAGATGACTTCTCTGCAGGTAGCCTAAGTACGACGAAGGCTTTGGATATGACCTACAGAGCTTGATTACTTGATACATTTTAGTAGTAGGAGATTGAATGTTTGCATAAAATAATTCACCGTGTGATATCATCGCTCAATTCAAATATCAGTTATTACTCCCTCTCGGAATTGTATGCATGGGTGTGCTGCTGAAGACATAAATGCTAAAGCGTTGGAAGTTTTAGGCATTCTGCCGGAAATTCGGGTACCAGCGAGATTTCAGGACCAAATCGATGGGCCATGTATTGGTTTTAATCGTAAATGATATAGTGCTAATAACACTGCGTTGTTGGTAGACGTAATGCGGAAACATTTCGACTACCGTGGGTAGTCTTTTTTAAAGCAAGTTTTACAATCAGATGGCTGAGTGAACGTTCACATGCCAACTGATATTTAGTCGTCTGTGTGTATTTGTGAATGTGTGTACTTTGAACTGTGGGTCGAGTAAGAGAATAGTTGTCCTTCACGTCATGCGTCGCCTTGGTATTGGGGTCAACTAGCGTGGTGGCCTCTGGAATGTTTGTTTTTCAAAGAAGGTAGGGCCATTCATATCTCCGAAATCTTTGTTCCATCGTTCCAACTGATGCATGTGAAGTGGATGTTTATCGCCGGAGCCTCGGCAGATTTACGTTCAGTGCAGGTTCTGAATCCACGTTGGAGTACTTTTGTTTCCATAATTTGTTATGCTATAGCATGCAGAGCGATGACTGAGTCGCTCTCAAGTTTTGATAAGGCCGCCTTGTCCGAAGGTTGGCACTACTCTTTCCTTCTGTGTTCTGTTATCCGTGTCATCAGTTGTCTGCTGGTTAGCCCAGTGTATTCTGCTGGGCATTCCTTGCAATTGATTTCGCAGATGCAGTTGTCTTGGTCTTGCACATCGTCTTGATCTTTAGCCTTTGATAAGTGGCACTTTAAAGGATTATCCATCCGGAAGAAAGTGTGAATATCAAAGTCACTGAGGACCTTTATTATTGCCTCCGGAGTACCCGATCTGTAGGGAATTCCGACCGAGGCCGTTTTCTTTTCCTTTTCTTTCTTTGTCTTGGTTGGTGACATGCAACTTTTCAGTTGTTTTCTTATGAGGCGTGGCGGATAGTGATTTTCTTGCAGGATGTCGTGTAGACGTCTTGGTTCTTCTTTGCGTTCGGTATCATCACTGCAAAGCTTTTTACCTCTGCTGGCTAGCGAGGAAATAAGTGTCCGCTTCGCGCAGTGTGAATGAGCTTAACTGAAGTCCAAATACTTATCCGAATGTGTTGAGTTTCTGTGAATGCCAATATTGAATTTTCGTGAGTCATTAACTTTCAGCCGACAATCTAAGAAGCTGATGACTCTAATGGTGTCTTCGGACTCCATTGTGAACTTAACGGATCTACATTACTCATTGAGAGCTTGAAGAAAATGTGATGATTGCAAATGTATCTTCGACATACCGTATTTAAAAGCGTGGTGGGTGACTAAAATTTATTAAGGCTTTCGGTTCAACCGAGTCTAGGAAGACGTTTGCTAAAATGGGGGATCTGGGTGATGACCATGCCATCCGTTTGTTTGCGCAACTCATGTTTGAACATGAATTATGTTGACATGAGGCAAAGTTTTATACCCTTGATAATTTCGGATGGAGCTATTACGGTTCGCTTTTCGAAGGAAGTGTCTGATATTAACAATGAATGTAAATATTACACTCGTGTATAAAGAGACCACATCAAAACTCACAGCAACTTCAACGTTTTCTAGTTCATGGTCTTTCAGCATATAGGTGAATTCGAAAGCATAATTGATATGACTAAGTTCTATCTTCTGATAGGGTTTCAATAATCCACTGAAATATTTTGCAGTCTACAACTGGACGAATGGGTATGCCAGGTTTGTGAATATTTGGTAGGCCTTAAAATCTCCCAGGTCTGTTTGTTCTTGGCGTTAATGAGGACCACAGTGAGATTGCTTTGCTTCGATCTCAGGCAAGAAGAAGTCTAGTTTTTGATGGATTTACAAGACGAGCACACACTCGCGCTGATTCCCTACACAACAATGACATGAACTGCCTCACCGATCCGCAGCATCGTCACATATTTTAGTCATGATCTAACTTCAACCTCGAATAAACTTCCAATTATTTCGTAATTGTTTAGAAAGGTCTTTAGACTACAGATCACACCCATTTATCAATGAAGATGTTTTGTGGTTTTTACTTTAACCAAGCATATGAATTGCATCACAAATTTGTGAACTGCTACTTTCTGAGGATAATTTATTTAACGGACTTCAGCGCACTTTACAACTGTTCATCATGTTTCACGTTAGTTTCCCGTCTTGATTCGTTGATCTTCCTGACAGCCAATGATAAAAGAATAATTCTCATGGGATTTGATGTTTAATGGTTGTTCACATCAGGTTTGACCCAACTGAGATTAATCGAACGATTATATCTCGTTATCTTTGCATGTTACGCCAGCAAAGCGCATCTTCAAAATGTTCTCTTGATGGACCAGTACTCATTTCCGCGCCTTCTATTTCATTCCTTCAAAACGGATATCTTTATCTGCTTCAAAACGCAAAAATGAATGAGACATCTGCTCTGACTTTGATTCATCAATCGAAAATCTTTTTACAACATGCCTGACCCATGAGTATGGTATAAAAGGCATGTACCATAGTCACTAAGACTTTCTGGACGAGGGGAACAGATAAGCGTAATAAGGAAACTTGGGGTAGCGCAGAACTACAAAAGGTCAAGTGGGATTACGGGCCAGGTAACAGCGCGTTGTCGTAAATCACTGACTGCCTATTTCCTATCTTCCTTCCTCACTAGCTATGGAGAGAAAAGGCAAATTGAGCATACGCGAAGCATTCGTCTATTAGATCAAAACAAATCACTTACATTGATTTCCCCTGGTTAGCACCAAGTGGCCATTTCGGCCCGTCGCTATCAATCGACACTATCATGTGACATTTTTGCTCATTTTATCAGCTGATAAAATCATTGCTATATCGACATACTTGTGCTGACCTTAGCTCAGAATAACGAATATGACGGCTTATCATTCATTATATCCATTTCTCCGCTTCCGAATATTGTATTTTATCACTAAAACGTCCTTGCCAAAAACTGGAACACCTCCAAGGGCGAAACAAAAGCCTTTGGTCATGTCGTTATTTACAGTATGGATAGCATTGCTATATTAATGATGCTGACAGGGTCACCCCAAAGCTCTAGCGCTATTCATGCTGAGTGCCGACCACCGTAGGTTGGCGTTACCCCATTCATGGTCGTACGCATTTCGGGTATAAGTTACAGGCAAAGGGCACAGTAATACTTAAAAGACGATAATTTTCGTGTAACATGTTCACATTATGATTTTGCGAAGTCTTTCGAAAGATGAAGCAAGAATTACAAAGGAGTATCTTCGCCTGTATGATGCAGTTTTGTTCAATATAAATTGCTTCTGCAAACTGTACAGAATCTAGAAGCATTTCCTGAAGCAAGCAGTAAGATTTTTCAGCTTAAATCAACAATTTTTTTGGCGGCGACACATTATTCCAAAGTAATGATGCACAACATTTTGCTGCTCGCATTAGAAACAATTCATATCGAGAATCATCGGGAAACTCTGCGATCAATAAAATTTGTAAAATACTGTTTGCATGCAGACTGGCGATACAACACCAAGTCTTCGTTCTCCCCTATAGATAGGATATTTCTCGGAATAGTAGGTACAGCGTTAGAATAACATTTATTTACACAGCTAACATAACCACGTGCACATTAACACATACAGCTTAATCTTATAATACTTCACGTTGCTATGACGATACGAATTGTACAACATGATCACTATAATTTCCTATATGTTCACCCTAACTGACAGCGCCAATATTTGTAAAATTATCCTTCTTTGCCACTGTTTGAATTCAGAATGTGCAGACATCTTCTAATCTGACTGGTGCCCATCGCCATTGGAAAAAATTATACGTTAACCATATAAATTGTGTACCTTAGCTTTCTATGATCGTTACCGCTGAAATCAGCACAAAAATTTACCATCTCCTTATTCAGTATATAATCCAGGTGAAGGTACAAGTTGCATAGCTGAATTTTTATTATCAAGTCAGTAGACTCAGTCAAATCGGTCCACTTTTGGTCTGACCTCATACAAAGGAATGTTCTCCGGTTCATTAGTCCCTCATGTGCAATGTTCAAAAAGTCTATAATGGTACTGTTATCTTGTGTATGCACGAAGTGACGCGCATCAACAATCCAGCTAGCGATTCACGTACACAAAACCAAGGACTATTGATCGTGACTAAAGAACTGTGGATCTCGCTTCAAAAATTTTGCGTCGTGGCTAGATGACTGCAGATTTCAAATGAAGAAGAAATATCTCATATAAGAAGTGCTATCAGCAATGTTGACTGTGACATTTCTTTAATCAGACGACTGCTTTACACAAAGCTAAGTTTGGGTGATTGTTGCCTAGACTTCCTTTCGGCTTGTTCACGAATATGGCCGAGAATTCGAAAGTGACTTTGCACAATCTGGCAAATTCGGAAGCGATAAACTGACTGGGACCAATCAGCATCCTATGGCAGGTGTAGACTGACTTGTTCAGTGGTGCTGCATAATGAAGTGACATTATAAGAAATTATTTAAACTGTCACCATCGAACGGAAGCTGTGGAATAAACCTGAGCCGCGTTATTGGCGTCCGGAGTTGTTTTCGGGTTTCCTCACCGCACACTTAAGGATAAAATTAGAGTACACCATACTTAGAAATCAAACAGTGTCTAATCACCTTAAAATGGATTGCATAAAAAAGCAGAATTTTCGCACAAGAAAGAGAAGGCTCCGCCTGAAGTGGCCTCCTGTGGAAATAGCTCTCCCGGGGTTCCGGAGATAATGAGTAAATCTCGGGCCGGGACTCTTCGCTTGTGATTGCGACTGCCTTTTTTCTGTGGCGGCTAGCAAGTGGAACGAGGGTCGAACTGATCTTACCCAATCTTCGTGGGATACTGAGCAAAAGGGACGAAACTGAACATCTCACAATGAGTAGAATACATGCTATCCTGTCTTTCATGGAAACTTGACCAACTGGAGACGTTTTGGATTCGGTGGTGGTCATATTGGGTTATGAATTCTTTCGAAATGACAAATGATATCAGAGTAGGAGGTAGGTCATTCTTTCGTGATGGCGGACATGTCATCCCTACTGCTGGAATCATACGCGGATATGGATAGTTCTGAAGAGGCCCTACGGTGGATACTTAACTGTTGACGTTGCATATCGCACTTCCAGCACTCACCCTACTGATATCTTGATTGTTATATGAATATGGGCAGCTGATGACCACTGGGTAATTCTGGGAGAATTCAGCTGCCCACATGTTGGCTGGATCAACCGACAACATCTACCGGGAGCTCATCCTTTTCCTAGGAAGATGGTTCTTATTATTCAGGATCTGTCGTTGTTCCAGTAAATACTCCGACCGACATGTAACTAGCAAAATCAGAACTCCATCCTGGATTTGGTAGTTCTTCCAAGGAATTCGGATGTTCAGGTTATCGTTCACTTTCCGCCCATCCAGTGGCGATATGATATTCAGCCGTTACTAATACTGAACGTGCGCAGCCTCTGGCGGATTCCATTTTAACGTAGCCGGCAACGCGGCCATAATCATGCCCTGGCTTCCTTATGGCCTGCATGACACTGATTTGGCCTGGGAGAAGATTCGCGATGGATATACCTGTGCCAGGCATTCGACCCTAGGTCATGTCAGCGCCCACATACCCCAGGTCCTCCGTGGCTCGACTCAGAGCCCTTTGCTTTACTTCGATGCAGAAATCGTGCTTGATAACACCAACCTTATGCGCATTCCGTTTGATAACTACCAGCGCCTTCAGAACCTCTGCACTGCACAGATGCTAGCAAAGCAGAGTACTTTTGAGGGAACCTTGGCCATCAGTTAGATGGGTGCCACTAAATGTCTGTTTGCGATTCTTGGGAAGCTCACCAGAGCCAAAACTACCATTTTGGTGCTGAAGGAGAACGGCTTGCTAGTGGGTGCAAATGACTTTAACGCCAACTAGCCCGCGAATGCGGATCAGTATACTCCAGTGAGGCTCAGCCTCTATCCGGACGTCACCTAACGTCTGTATACTTCAGTGCCGGGACTTTTCGATGGGGTTGCTGTATCGTTGACTGCGATGAAAGTCAGTCAGTCTCCCGACCCGGCCTGTGTGCGCCAACTTATGGTGAAGGTGCTAGCTGACGTTCTTGCCCCGCTCCTTGCAACGCTCTGCAATGTGCCTCTCTCGGGTGGAATGATACCTAAGGATTGGAAGCAGCCATCGTTGTCCAACTCTTCAAGGTTGGCTTGAGGGCAGATGTGGTCACTTACCTTAGTATTTGTCTCTCGTCCATCATTGGCGAGGGTATGGAACATTTGGTTGCCTTCCATTTGAGTGGTCACAAAGGAGACCATTATGTCCTCTGCCAGCGACATAATTTATGGAGGCAACTTTCATGTACATTCAACCTACTTCATTCTTCGCGTAAGATGGTCGGAGTCCAAGGGTGCCGGGCACCCCACAGACTTCATCTCTGTCGGTTTCAGCAAGGCCTCCGATAAGGTCCCACATGGACGTTTGCTACTGGCGTTGATAGTATACTACCATGTTGGATCGCTGATATTCTGCGTTACCGTCAGAGTTCCCAAATCGCTTTTCACGGTAGTTTACTGCAGCTAGTGGTGTGCCCCAGGGATCAGCTGTCGGTCCGCTGCTATTCCTGGTGTACATCAACGATGTGCTATCAGTTCTCAGTCTCATCTATACGGACGACATCAAGATATGGCTAACCGTCCAGTCAACAGACTACCGAGAGGCTCTTCAACACGACATGGATAGACTGGCGCGGGGGTCGGAGACTTGATTGCTCCCGATCAATCTTGCTGTATGTTTCTACATGTGGCCAGAAGGCCACATCACATCGACTGTGACTCGACCTACATCATGCAAGGTGTGGTAATTCGGGCGACCATCTGTGAGAAGGGCCTCGTTGTCTTGGTTAACAAGGCATGTACATCCGTTTGTGGCGAGCTTGGTTTCATCAGTCGATCGTTTGGTAGGCTGTGCCCTATTTTTTTCCTGCACCGAGGGATGTTGAATCTAGAATTGGGGTGGGCGACTACACGTGTGGTTTTTGGACTACGTGGATGTAGTTATGAGCGTCGCATTCAGGCGACCGGACCGTTACCAGTGCCACATCAAAGGAGCGGTAGAGATCAAATCTACAGCAGGTGTAAAAACTATGGCGACTTGGATCTTGCCCGGCAGGCCGAATTACCGCTTTGTGACACAACCACGCGGGACATTCTGATACGCTGACGAATCAAGTGGGCCTGTCACTGGTGTACCTTCTATCAGGGCGAGTGAGCAAAATATGAAACGGGATTCCCATTGAAGTGGTGGAAGAAACCAGTGGTCGCCTAGTCAAGCCTAAATTAGACGATTATATTTCGGGGACGTGGCAAGCCCTTTGTGACTAGGCCTCATCTCTGAAGTGATATGATGAGGGATACGTGAGATTGTCCTCTGCTTCTTTTCAAGACGTCTGGAAGATTGATTAGCACAGGAGAAAACGGTTGACCAAGGCAACAAGATCATGAATTCGGCATGACAAACATACCGGATCACAAGTTCAACAAATTGCCAAGGTAACTCAGGTTTCATGGTCTACTCATTATACTTTATCGAATGTAAAACCATGCGTTTTTGCGTTATCAGGAACATGCGAAGAACGTCATAGCAATAAAGTGCTATTAGGCAGCATTTTCCGGTATTCCGGCAATTCGTTATCAAGGTTTAAATCTGTGCAAGCACTGGGAATGGTCAGTCACGTTGTCTGTCGGTCTAACAGCGTCCTCTTAATCGGATGAGATGAAATTACCTGTGGTTTTGCCAATTTAACTCAGTCTTGCGTGATCATATGAACAACTGCCGTGAGCCCAGCATACAGTCCGTGAAAATGCAGCTCAGTGGCGATGGTGCTACATGCAAATAGATGATTTTGGCTTCATGATTTCAACTGAAATGCAATTGAGCTGACAGCTTTTTATATTCATCTCCATGGCTTTGCCAATCGAACGACTGCTGAAAATGGCAAAATTTGACCACTCACGTAAATATCATTCGCCCCAAGGTGCCCTTACTGTAAAGTCTTCAATTTCACATTACCTAGAGCAATTCCATTACAGTTAATGCCATGTATTTGTGGGAGCACAAAGCGGAAACGCAACAGAAGTCTCAGCCCTCTGAGGCTATGAGCACAGTCACAAATTGAACACAAAACTGACTGAATACACAAGGGGTGACACTGACACGTAACCGTACAACGGTTAACACGATACTGGAACCACAGTATACGGCGCGCACGATTCAAGCTAGATCTCCCAATAGTTGAACACAGAAGACAGAGCCTCACAAGTAACGTGCATTGGCACACAGCACGACGGCCAAGAAGGTAAGCCGCAAGAACATGTCGAGCAAGCTCGGGTCACCACCACTTATATAGTCTTAGGCTAGGTCGGGCGTCCGACCTTGCGAATTAATGCGAGTTATAAAACTGACCAATCAGCGTGCAGCAATGGAGAGCATGGCGATAATTTAATTAAAGGCGAAACCGAAAGTAGCGGAAAAGCAAGAAAACGATACAGTTTTAGGAAAAGAGAATAAAAAAAATAGAGTCATCATAAAAGAAAGATTAGGGAGAGACATGGCCTCCTCCCCAACAGTTAGACAGACTACCCAACTGAAAGGACAATCTGCTACCGCCGTGTTAGAAGTACGGTGAACTGTTCACCGTGCCATCAGAACTTAGGTAGGCTTAGTCTCCTGTCATTCCTAAAATTCAGAAGTTAGCCGGATACCTTGGAAGTTGCTGAAACACTACGCTGTTAGTCTGTGAAAGCCAGTAAATGAATTACTGAAAGGCCTTGCATACCAATGACTCCGCGCCTCCATGTCAGAATATGCATAGCCTCAAAATCATAAAATTGAAGCACTCGTAAGATTTGTTCTGATGAAGCAGTTCACATAGAAAAAGGGTTTACTGAATATCAATTGACAATGGTGCGGTGTAACTGTTAGACCAAATTTTAGTAGGTTTAAACTCAACTGGAAGAAGTATCTCATGAAACTAATTCTGACAAATGTTATCTTACGGACTCTTTCCATCATACTCTATACAGATTCAAAAATATACTTGAAACAACGCGTAGGATTTGTAAAAAACATCGGACATGGCTGGGTCCTTGATGCTGGCATGTTACCCTTGTGAATAATTATAGCACAATTTACGTGCGGCCAATTTTTCGAGCCAAATCAATGCCTAACCTCCCGTTGTACAGTTGTTTAATTTAGCCCGGTGTGACTCATTGTCAGTGTCTCAAAGAGTGAAGTTACAAAAGGATATTTGCTCTATAACCGATGGCCGATCCTACCTTCAAATCGATATAGAACTTTTCCACTAATTCTGGCCGAAGCAACCAAGCCAATGTGACAGAATCCCTTCTCGTTGGATATATTTTATCTTATCCACAGGAGTGAATACTATCCGGCTAACCGTTTTCCGAATGAACGACGGATGAGTCAGTCTCGTCTGTTTGCGTTCAGTCAAACTTCGTCAAAATTGATCCAACGTTAAATGAAGTCAGCCAAAGCTGCCTCGATTGACCGGATCACCGTAGAACTCATTCTACTTGGTTGTGCATTTTCGTTGTCTAATCACGCGTCATATTTGTAGGGGGTAGTGGGTACTGACCCATCATAACCTCTACCGTATCAGAAATCAACACAGCTGTGGCGATTTTGCGCTGACTATGTCACATAAGAGTCAATGAGGGCCGAGTAACCGAATTAGCAGGCAGAATACACAATCACTGGGTGTTGCTCATCGAAGACTACTATAGACTATTTGGTTTTGACTCATAAACAAACCTTCTACTTGGTCTTTCTCGCTAGAGTTGGTGGGAACTGGGAGGAGCAGCCGCGAGATAAGATTCACTAAGGATTTGTGGCCTAAATAGAACAGACGTCTCATCACATTTTCTGCATCAAGGAATCACATTCATCTTGCTTTGGTTGAGAAACTGCTTACGATTAGGCTAGACCAGACTGCACCAGTTATATCTATAGACTGGCAAACTTCTAATTACAGTGCATATTCACGTGACTACTGTTAACTGATACAGCAACCCGGTTTCCCTCGGGCCCACTTAAGTTAAGGACAGCAGACATCTCCCGCCTGTCAGTCTTTTGTATGGCCACTAACCTTTGATCAGATGGTTCATTCACATTTTTGATATAGTGATAGCTAAGGGATCTTAAGTCATAGTAACCCTCTCGCGCTTGTGATCATATCGCGGGAGAGGTGACGAGCGTTACCGATTTCCCCTCACATGATCAGTGGAGCAGTTTATTTCGGCAATGTTGAGCTGAGGATTTACAGTAAGAAGACAAAAGTCAATATCGAATTCAACCACCCGTTCGAGGCACGAACTTAGCCTCACGAAAAATCCATTTGAGAAATTTGTGCACAGCTGGAAGTGACTAAAATCTGGCATACTTGGAACGAGGCTCATAAAGCTTCGTTGTCCGGAACTTATAAGTCAGTACGTTTCGCTTTGGGTATCCGCAAGTCTTCACGAACATAATTTATGCGCAAATACCTTATTCTCCTGTTACATTTACCGACGATCAATATGATGATTAATCATTTCCATAACGTAAATATTAATCACACCTGACGGGCGCGGATAAGCATCGACAAAGTTCAACAATTCTCGCTTATTTTATTCTGTTATGCTTACGAAAAAATTTCAGAGAATGGCCATGATTGCTTACGTTATTAGGGAAAACCGAAAAATTGGTGGATACGGGATGCTTTGAGTGAAACTGAAAGTTGATATTGGTCGTTGAACGACTCAGTCGTCGAGACTGGCATTTTGTTCGCAAACATATCAGACGAATTAATATCGTCGGTGCGCAGGTATGGTTGGCTGCTTCTCCATAGATTTTGCTGTGATTTCTCAAATGAGTCAGTGAAGCCATGTGGTCCTATGCCAGGTACCCTTCACGGGTGTAGCGGAGCCAAGTCGCTCTGGGGTATGCATACTCCACTACACCCATATACGAAGCACGTCATGAAAAATCAAAAAATGATCTCGAACTGGTGACGTGGTTTAAGAGACTTTCTGGGTTTTGATGTCCAGTAACTTCGCAATGGACTTAATAGGCTTGGTTTCATCAGTCGATAACGCGGAACTCATTTTCACTAGATGGATGACCACTGATTAGATTTCATGGTTACAAATCCGTGGAATTAGGATCCCGAACATTTAGATGGTTGTGTCCCCGGCTCCCTATATGCCCCAGCGCGGTCTTTTGCTTGAATTGTTTGATTCCCAGAATTCCGAAGACTTCATTGAGTTTCCCGTCTTCCTAAGACTGGAATTCACCAATATAGACGTTTTTGTTCTTGATCCTCATCGACGGAATTACGAGGAAATGGGCAATTACTGTTTGTTTGCCCATTCTCGTGAAAACCTCCCTCTCGGTTTCCCCTTTTTAGACTACGACAGTGAACTCATCTGACCATGTACACGAAGCTTTTCGTTTCCATCTTTGGAACTGTTCTTCTGATCAAGAGCCATCTCAAGGTTTTGGCTTTACTAGCTACTGTAACGCTCATTTTTTAACCTACTGGAAAAACCTTGCGGGCATTTCAGATAAGTTCTTTGCGTAAGGCAGAGCAGCTCGTCAAACAGATTGTGCAGTCAAGCTCGTTTCTCCCTGCACTGCATTTATGGATTATTTTTTTACAACGCTCTTGAAGATAATTTTTTTAACCTCACGCTCAACCCCACCTTGCTTCAGTTCATTTTAGTTACATCGAACAGAGTCCGGGCGCATGATTTCTTGTAGCAGCTATCTGAGTCGTTAATTTCAGTTCCATATCTGATCCACCTATTCGTCTCTGCATTTACTAACATCTGTACGACGCGTCTAATTATCGAATGTCCACTTAATTCAAGAGCGCCAGCCTGAAGAAACTGAACCTCTCTAGTCCATGGTCAAGGAAACTAAAAGTTAGAGTCAACTGGTTATGGTAAAACCTATGGGTAAGCAGCGGCTTACATTTGAAGACTACAAATAAATACACTCACGCACTAACGATATCACATCTGCTGATAATTACTACTACCAAAACTTTGCGAACAAAGATGCATTTGGCAACGTCAAGATTTGACGCAACATTTTTACTGTTCGTCGGTCTGACACGCAATGTAGTGGAGTGCTGGTTTAGTATACTGTCAGACTATCCACAAACAAATCTGATTAGGTTGCTAGAACTGAGTTAATACGCTCCCACACAGAAACGACCTTTCTTGCAAAAAAGAACCCGAACAGCGCGCGCGAAAAATGCCATTGCTCTACATCTGGCTTTCTGCGACGTCTGATGAGGAAAGACAAGAGATCGATGAAATTTCGTTTGATGATTAATTTCAGCTATTTCTGGTTCATCGCCTGAAGAACAGATAGAACACTCGCAAGACCGCCACGGTCGAAGTCATCGCTTAGAATAGACGTACAATAAGAGCATATTTGCAAAGTCTTCGAATGAACTGCTCCCACAATTGGATCTGCGCGATATCTGCTCAATCCCAAACCATGGATTGTTCGGCACGCATAATTCAGATCAGATCATGGTCGCCAATGCAGCGACCGCGAAAAAGGAACCAACGTATACAGGGCCCCATAGTGAGCCTACGGAAAATGCGAGGTAGGCGGGTGGAAACCGGTGGACTACCTAACGGACTCGGGAACCAGAAGCTTCGCAATGTGCGAAATCAAAGTCGAGTTCGCATCTATTACCAAGTTCCATTCATGACGTTCGCTACTAAATCAATGCAATTACACGTGGAACCAACCCACCATCCATTAAATGTTTCCAGTTGTCATCCTCGCATTATCGTAACTATTTCGGTCCTGCAATATAAAACACCTTATTTATTAGCCCAAACCCTACGACAGCATATTCCAATGACTTTACGCGAATTCGGATTGATGCACGCCTTTGGGTGGGTTTGCTTAATCGCTAGCAAGGCAGCACCAAGTTTTAATGACAGACAATGACTCGAGTGATCCATATCCTATCCATCCAAGGTCGATGTTAGCATCGTTTGATAAGGTTTCGACCGACTAAACCGGCTGAGGATGACTTTCTCATAATCAATGGCGACCGACGTTAAGCCAGTCAGTGGTTCAAAGGGAAACTAATCAATCAATGTTGATCTTTTCACCACAATGAAAAGATCTGGCCAGGCAGGAGCTGGTAATCACAAACGGGGTCACCGAATGAAAGACAAGTGAGAAAAAAAACTGATTTCATACGGAGTCGTGCTTTTGATTACCTCAATTCCACACAAACTACGTGTTCGCATCAATATAATGGGACTATCCTGAGGCATTTAAGCGATCTTGTATAAGGCAAGATTGCGTACAATAAAATTCAAATCTCATTCCAATTGTTGGATACCTGCGTTCGGGAGTTTTCCAACGAATCCTCTCTAGCAATAATCAGATAAAAAACGGTGGAATGAACGAAGTCGAAAATGAACGGCCCCTTCGTAACGTAATTATGACTAAGCACCATTCGAGGAGAAAGATACATAGCTGTCAAATATGGATATATCTGTGAATATCTCATGGGTACTCGACAATCAGACAGTTCTCCTAGTTCGAGTGGTCTCATTCAACAAAGTCAAAAGGATTTCGGTAATGCGGACCGGAAACAGTATAAGCGGAACCTGATCATCGTTTCCAGATAGTCCACAATTGGTGACGCGGTCACATTTGTTGCACGTCTGGTCAGATAAGGGAAAAATGATTTATTGGAATACATGCCCGCTCCTTTCACAATGTGCCGTTTGGTCATAATGACTGCGTGAAGAAAAAATAACTGAGACCACTACGGCGAGCCCACTCGCAGCAAAGCCTGTAACTAAGATGAGCTATCTTTCTTCTCAGTAGTATGTTCTGCATATGGATGGATGAACAAAATTTCCCCGGAATAATACCCGGTGCGACTACCTGAAAAGCGGCAATAACCGCAAAACTGGTCGTGTGCTTCTGGAGAAATTTTGTTCACCTCTCCGTATACCAGACATACTACCGAGAAGAAAAACCAATAGATTCGGGCCATATGTCCCGTTTCTGAAGGTTAGCCCTGTCTAAACCTCTCGCGAACCGAGAAACATACGTATTATTGTTCAGTTGACTCGAATGTGATCGATAACTTTTATCTTTTACTTTCTCTATTAATGAAACAGCTTACATCATTTTTCGGGAAGGGGGCCGCGACCGACAGAGGGCCAAGTGAGGAAGTTGACCGGCGGTATGAGGATTCGAACCCGCGACTATCACGTCCAAACGCCACTACCTTATCCGATTGGCCACCGCCGGCCAAGCAACCTAACTTCTGTTTAGACAGAAAGTTCACCGTATGCCTCCGAAAAAAGCAGTCGATCAAACTGAGGACAGGCCGTTAACTTTACCTGAGACAGACTGAGTGGAATTTTAACCAGCCCAAACATGATGACTTACGTCTGTGCTCTTAATGGCCCATCACTATTGCACAAACCGATTTGACACTTGATAAACTAGGGATATGTTTGTTTTCGGAGGAGCAGGTTTTTATCATCTCGCTCATCAATTCTCGATACAGTGTCCCGGGGATTATAAATGGTGGTTGGATCAAAATTCATTCTCCCAAAGAACTTCGGGACCACAAAAACAGACAAGATTCAGTTTTTAGAAAGCGGCATGATTGACGTAACAACTGCCACTAAAAGTCTGTAAATCACTATCCGAAGGGAGAATGGAGCTTTTAGTTCAATCTTCCTTACGGAGAAAAAGTGTTTCAACAATTCCACATCCGTAGCAAAAAGCCCCGACTTCTCAAAAGTGATGTGACGGAGGCCAGGTCCACAACATGAATAGATGAGAGTTAGGATGAATCGCATTACAGTTTGTACAATAACCGAATGTTGGTCAGGGATACAAAAATGGTTCACTTCAAGTTGCAAACAAACAATCAATAATTCAGCTTGCAGATTTATCATTAAGCTTTAGTGGCTACCGTGGCAGATCCGCCAGCTGATGATAAGCCTGTAGCCGAACTGGCCCCAGCTGCCAGATGCTTTGGTTTTACTTCGTTTTCAGCAACACTGCGGACGTAGATCGTCGGTTCGGGTTCATTCTCAATGGGACCGCGTTCATACATATAGGACGAGGCGATGGCAAGCAACTGACCATCCTCCGAGAAGGTCAAGCTGGAAATACTAGCGGGGTATTTGGACAACTGAGCCAAACGCTTGCGATTAAAGCCATCCCAGATGTAAACAAAGCCATCGCACCCACCTATCAACAGAATGGGGAGAATAGTTCAAAGAAGTGATCACCGAAGTCGGGTGATATCATATAACCACAAAGAAACCAAACATTTCGAAGTAATCAAGACATGGATTGGAGGTTTTAAGGCTCGCATTTTCATTTTTTTACTTCATTTATTAAGAAAACAGCAATGTACATCATTTCCAAGAAGGGAACCGCGGACAACAGATTGGCAGTTGGAAAAACTGGCCGGCGGTGGGAGGATTCAAACCCGCGGCCCGCACGTCCAAACGCCACGACTCTATCCGCTTGACCATCGCTGGATTAAAAAGCAAAATAGTCGACTAACAAGAGGCGACAGGCAAAAAGATCGTAACTGAATAGCTTGAAGTGGTCACAACGGGAAAAGACGTGTACTTCCAATCACACAACTTGCTCAGACTGGAAGGGCATCCATCCTGACGGACCCCGCGTATACTTAATGTAACCAGATAAAACTATTCTAATTTCATAGACATGAACGGAAGTAATCATTTATATATATATATATATATATATATATATATATATATATATATATATATATATATATAT
>LUCM01001361.1:6581-23677 GCA_008360955.1 Fasciolopsis buskii
ACATTAAGGAGTTTGCTCGTTGCTTGTGTTTACAGTGCACGAGACCGATTCCTGCACCTATCTGCATTGTCTCACACTGACGACGCAACAGTCATCCGTCTCGGGGGTTGTCAGTACAGAATTCGGAATTTACTAACCGAAGCCAGTGCCACACTTAACTCCTTATGACATCACTAAGTCATTATGATTAGCACCGATTGCGTGCGTTCCACTTAATCCACTGTCTTTCAACGGTTGTAAGAAAAGTAGAAGTACAATGGACAAAGAAACTGGAGCCATTAAAATGATGTAGGGCGGTTATCTCATTCGGAGAACAGTGAGGTTTATATGACCTATAACTCTAGATTTGCGTGCATTTGCCTTGATTTTCACCTTGTAGCACTGAATAATAGTGGAAGGGAAAACCTCCAAGATCATAAATCCGAAAAATTCTAGTTAATCAGTGACACTAATTGTAGCATTGGTTCCATATCGCTCAAGATCCCCAATCGTCTTTTTGTGTGATGTGGATCCAAACCCAGTAATCTTACTTAATCTGTTTGAGAACACTCACTGATTGGCATTTTCACGTCTTTCGCCAAGTCATGGACTGACCACCGTAACCCGTCTTTTACTGACTACCTTCCTCGGTGAAGAGCGTTTACTGATTGAATCTTTCTATGGACATGGGTATCACATCCCGAATACCTTAACTTATTCAAATTAAACCTCTATTCTATCGACGGCTCTTCATGGCCTAAAACCTTTCGAACTTCACCTCTGGAGTTACGCGTGGCACAATCTTCTCATCTTTACTTTGGACGTTGTTACTGCAGACTACCAGTGCTCACTACACCGGCATTTATTCGTATATCTTATGCTGGCTCAATGACACCTCTTTTTTGAAAAAGTCAAGCCGGACAGATCCTACTGGGTCTGTGACAACTGTACCTTTGATCTATATGCACATGTTGGACCCACGCTAGAGAGGTTCTTGAATGTTCGAGGTAAACACCAATCGCCGAGCGCCTCCTGTATATACTGGATGCATCATTTGGTATACGGATACTTGATGAGATTATTAGAGCTTTCGAAATTCACTTTTTACCAACTCCTTCCTGCTCTCTAAGGAAAGGTTTGAAACGGAGCTAATACAATCCTGCAACTACTTTTTACTCCTTGGAGATGGCTAGCGCATCCGTAACGATTCTGCGCTATCGTTCAACTGGTCAAAAAACGCTTGCAATTTACCAGAGCTTTCTTTCAGAAGGGAAGCATCGTCGGCATATTCTAAAATCATACCAGTAATCCCTCCTGAGCAAGCATGAGTGCCGCCATTCTCATGCAGCTACAAGGTGGTCTTTGTATTCATCCTTATTACGAAACCGAAAAACGGAAGAAGCTGTGAAAACCTGACAAACATCTCTCCTCGCTGTGAATTCGGTTTAAAGTCGTAAGAAAGATACCAGCCAGATCCGTTTCGATTCTTTACATTGAACGACTGGAAGAGTGAGATAAATTCCTCGAAGACACCCTTCGGGTAAAGCAAGCGTCACGATACCGACTGATAGATTGAACAGCCTTTTAGTCCTGTTCAAGTAAACCTGGAAAAATAACAGGAGAACAGTAAAGAGGGGTAGGGAAAACTGTGGTATACAAACCTGAAGATGATGCTTTGTTTCACCATACGGTGCCAAAGCTTTTTGATTTAAATGTCAATCCTCGAAAATCCTTCACGTAGGTGGAAATGTGAGAAGTCCACTTCAGATTTTTATCAACAATGACTTCTAAATGCTCCACAGATTCAATCTTGGCAGGTGTTTCTGAGTCGGTTAATTCTGGTTCAGACGAGTAGGCTGATCAGGAGAGAAAGAACAAACATTCGAATCATTCAGATTTGTTCATATTTAAACCAGCTTGCGCATAGAAATCGTATATGAAAGATAGGTTGTCGGAAAAACTCAGAAAGTCGTCGTTGCTCGAAATGTCGTGAGAGATGACAATGTCATCAGCATACTTAAACAGATGACAAAAGGAACTAGCTGAAAAGTTATTGATGTAGGTAGATGAAAGAGCAACACCACTAAGCACTCCTGAGTTGTTAACCAACGGTTTGGAATTTTTACAACCCATTCGTGTGCACTGAGTTCGGTTAGTAAAGTAATCAGACATCAATGTTAATAACGGCCTTGGCCAACCAAATGTTTCCAGTTTGTAAAGTAGAAAAGACCGTGGAACAGAATCAAATACTGACGAATAGTCTAGAAAGGTGCAATGCACAGATTTTGTTGATGCGTTTAAGGACTTACAAATGTGGTGAATGGGGGAGGCGACAGCGTCCAAAGTGAACCTGTTAGATTCATAAGCAAACTGAAATGGGTCGGCGGGAAGATACATAGAAGAACGCAGACGCTTAAGCACAGCAAGCTCTGTCAGTTTAAGACCAGAAGGTGTTAAGGTGATGAGGTGAAAACGTTTTGCTACAGCAATAGAACTACTAGATTTTGGGATAGGAATAATAGTGACGGGTTTCCAGCAGTGAGGGATAGAAGACAAGGTTAATTATGAGTTAATCACAGAAACGAATGGATCCGTCAAGGCCACAGAGCCATGTCTTAAAAGAGCTGAGGACAGGACTAACCCCTGTGGTAATTTGTGTTGTGGAGAAGGTCGAACATCTCTTCCCTAGAAACTGTCACATTATCACCCTGTCCAAATAGGATTGGAGTATAAAAGGAAGGATGGATGAAAACTTGGTTTATGATGTCGACATCCACAGAACATTTCACATGTCTCTTCATCCCACAGAACAGTCGAATGCCTTGCCAAAGAAACTGTTTGTTGTCACCGCTCAAGAGTTAGCTGGGGAATGTCGTGTTGATGCGTTTGATTTCAGCTTTTATTAGGGTGGAAATATGCCGCACTCTTAAGTTATTACGGGATTTGTAGAAGTGCTCTTTGCGTCTTCTTAGAGATTTCAGTATCTGGGAGAAGACGTGGCCATTTGAAACGATTAGTGTGTCTAAGGGACAGCAGATATCAGAGAGCGCGCTGATTTTCTCTGTGAAAAGTCTGACTTTGTCATTGAGCATGAGTTCAAAAGAGAAACAAGCGTATGCGAGTGGAATTTTTCTGAAAAAGAGCAAGGATGTTGTGTGAAAAATTACGGGGCGAAGTTGGATACCATTTGTTTGCTTGAGGGAATGGAAGGCTGACCGAGTATATCTCAATCTTTAGCAAAAGCGGACAGTGTTCATTAGTTGAGTTGATTGCGTATCTCCATCGGAATGAAATCAGGGTTTTCGGTAACGGCTTTCTGAAATGCACTACTTCATGCAAATAACATCGAATGTTACGGGTTTATTTGCCGTGGCTGTGCGATTCACAACTGGACGAGAAATGTGATCATTCTTTGTTACTCTCTTTCCTTTTTGCAGTCAATCGACTGCTTGACATTATACATTCCATTCATCAGGTTCGTTATGTCGATGGGACTAATTGGGCCATGTACATTCGTTTCACCTTGTCTCAGGCTAATTTTGTTCTTATTCTAATTCTCAGTGTTGTTTGACGGTTCTCTTGTTTCTTTCGATATATAATTAGCATGCCCATCGTCTACTGAATCTGCATTTGGCACTCGCTTAAGCATATCTATGATCTGCGTGGCACAAATTTGAGGGGTATATATCAGATTCTCAGTGGGCTGGACTTTCTTCCGGGTCTACCGGTTTTTGGTTGAACCGTGTTTCCAAACTCGCCACTGGCGGTGTACGAAGTATACGGTTATATTGTCATCGGCATCAGTGGGAAGAAATTGTACTTGGCACCAAGAATGTTTAACCTTGCCCGAAAAGCATATTGAACTGCATAATCAGTTACAGAACCGCAGTGAGTTATGTGGCCCTCGGATCGTGTTGGACCATTTGATCAAAGACTTGGTATAACATCCCCTAAACCGGCCATCTACTTCGGTGTTCCGAAATCCATACTTGCCATCCGCATTCCATTGGACTGATATATGTTAAGTGCGTGGGTCATAAGATGGTTTTGAAATTGCCGTTCTTCAATTGCAATTTCATTGACGGCTAGGAAAGAGCACGCGGATGAATAATACGTGCGGAATAGCAGGCAATCGGATGCTTTTCGCACGCGAGGAATCACTGGTTCGATGTGACGTGAACACCTTCATCTTAGAAACGGGCCTTGATGGTTATGTGTATGTGAGCGCAGACCGCTATAGGGAAGCTGTGAATAATGTGACGATTGCCATATTTAGTGAGAACTTCACTTTAGTGGACGCGTTATTAACACCATGGGTAATTATTCTTTGGCTATGGCCTAGTCCCGTTTCCAAGACCTACCCCATTGAGCAGTTTGCTATACGTTGAAACAGTGAATGGTGAAGAGATAAGAAGAATCACTGGACTCGTTTCAGAGTTCGTAAGATAGAACTGATCTTATTTAATGCCTTCTCAGTGCAACATTTGTTTCTCCAAAGTGCACCGTGATAGTATGGTACAGTTCAATTATTTTTTAATTTGGCTTTGACTACTGACCTACAAAGAGTAGTCTAAACCAGGTGAATTAAATCCGGCTGCACTCTGGACGTTGCAGCCGCCAACCCGGCTTAATGTATTTCTGTGCCACTGCAAGTTTAAGGTCGTGATTAACACTTGTCCCACAACACCTGTGCTCCAGGAACGATCCTAGTTTTGGTAATACGCTCATTCAATGGAGGTCTTAATGAGTTAGTGGAAACGCTGGACGATGACCCTCTCTGAAAGGGCCATGTCCTTGCTAATCAGTGATATTCGTTCACTTCACATAACTTTATGATCCAGTGGACATCCTCATTTCATGCACCCATAGCAACACTTCTCCGTTCCTTTTGGAGGGATAGCAGCAAGACGAAAATTTGAAGATGATATGGGACTGATTGTCTTCCAGTGGTATAAACTGGATAAAGAGCAAGACTCTAAAACCAATGCTGTTGTCTTGATGTGAGCGTTTTATGATTTGAAATTATTTATCCGATGGTATTGACTTGTTAACATTTCGATGTTATCCTTATTTCATTGTAAGGATAATTATTACTAGCTTTTGCACCTTGTTTGCCATTTTGCACCATTTTGGTAAATGGGTTTCTACATTTAATTTAGGTCATTATAGTTATGGTGATTCGTATCCGGTGGCATCTTTGTATCTGGGTGGGATTTACCACTTCAGCACCGAAGCCCGCTCCATTCTAGGTTAATGAGATATTGCACGTTTTCTCTCCTTTGGGTTGATTGATCCCTGAGATCCAGTCTGGCGATGTTGGGAAAGCCCTGATTCTACACTGACCACAAGCGATGACCCAAACATTTGGCACCGCTCAGCGGGATTTGTGATGGAAGAAAAATTTCTAGCCTCATCCTAAGGATGTATGGAATGAGGGTTCAATTACTGATTTCCAGTTAGCTACGGCACCCTCAGGTAATTTAGCTGCCTTTTAGATTAAACTTTGGTCAGATGTTCGGGATTGGGATAGACTCTATTTCGGTGTAGGTAATATTTTAGTATTTTCCCCCTCGTAGAATCTACGGGAATCACCACTTACGAATAAGTGGAAAATAAAAAAATAAGCTTCTTTACATTGAATGTTGCATGCTTTTTCTTGTTCCTGTGATTTCTTTTCTTCCGTCTGCGTTAAACAGCGTCGCTCGATCAGCACACGGGTTTGTGTGGTATATATATATATATATATATATATTCGAACAACGGTAATCTTGAACCTGTATGCGATAAACACGTTCAGGACATTTACTCCATGTTTCGGTGATTTTGCAGAAATTGGAAAAATAAAAGGGAAGAATAATTGTAAACCACGACAAACTCTTTGTTTTTTGTTTTTACCGTGCACATTTTGTGATTTTTTGGTTGCTTTAAAGGGACGAGTTCTACGGGCAGGCCACATAGTATTCGCGCGACTGTTTTCGATTCTGGCCCATGTCTGTTAGCATCTCCGACCACCGACAATTCTCAGATCCTGGGAAGGCGGGCAGCACTAGGCGAGGCCAAAACCGAAGCAAACTTCATACATCTTCACCAAGTCATAGGCTGGCCACTGCGTAGCTCCTACCAGCCTTGCCCAGAACGTGCAAAATGAGCACGAAAAGGTAGACGATGGGCGGGCATAAGCAGTACGTGTCCAAGCCACCGAATGCAGCGTAGTGTCTACCTCAATCACATGACGATTGTATGCGCCCGACCTTCAATGACGCACCTCGTCATTGCTCAACCGATGTTCCTACCAGACTCGATCAATGCTTCGGAGGCATCGGTGTTCGAATACAAAAATTCGTCCTCAAAGTGGATAGGCCAGGTCCCGCAACCGTAAAGCAGAACACTGCGAACTATAACCTTGTACAGCTTTCCCTCGAGGGAAAACTGGATGTCATGGTGGCGCCACAAGTGTCGCAGGTTCGTGAAAGCTTCTCTGGCTTTCGCAATTCGTGATGAGACCTCCTGTCCAACATCTCCACTAGCTGTGGTCAGGCTCTTGAGGTACTTGAAGCTATTGACTACTTTTAATCGATCATCACAAGGTGTGAGAGGAGCACAGGCTCCTGCCAGTCTTGAAGAAGTACCTCGAATGTTGAAGGTGCAAAGCACATATCGTATCTGGATATCTCAGTCGCCAACGCGCGTTGGACTGTTTGTGCAAGGCGATACCATTGGGATACTCTAAGGCACAGACTCTGTTTCACGGTCTTAAAGACGAAATGAAGAATTCTGCAGAATGCCCTCTATGGTAAAGTTTAAATGGGGGCATAGGGCTGCCTAGACGTACTCCATTGAAGACGACGAAGGGTGGCGGAAACTGGCTGTAAGCTTTTTGAAAACCGTCAAATACTCCATATCTAAAAAAACACTGCCATAATGCAGACCTATCACCAAAATCGGTCGGGGGAGTGTCTAAGAACACCATGAATGTTGGCTTTTGGAAAGTAAAACGGTGCTCTAACACATGTCGGAGGGTGAAGATTTGATGGACGCATTCACGACCAGCACGAAACCCGCTCTGTCCCTCACGAGTTTGCCCTTCATGCGTGTCGCACAACCTACGAAGAATAACGGACGCAAGCAGCTTTGCCGCTATTGGGATTAGGCTAACATCCCTATGGTTAGCAGAGACACTGCACAAAGCCTTTTTAAATATGGAAAAAGCTATCGGCCCTCCCTCACGAGGAGGCGTCTTTCTCGGAGTACCAGACCATCGAGAACAAAACTTGAAGTTCTCTGACCTGTTCCGTATATGGGGAAAGCCCATCGGAACCCGACGCTTTATGTCGTACTAAGACTCAGATTTTCCCTGAAGATCTCTGCGTCACTTGGTGAATCTGGTGTAATAGGCCACTGGACGCTTGCCGGAGTAGCTGCTAAGGGCCAACTAAATTGTGCTCGAAAGTGTTCCGCTCAGCGTACAAGAGGTCGCTACTGATTATGGACAGGTGAGCCGTCAGCTTCATAGATCATTTTGCTCACACTTAATGCTTTCTTGCCGGTGACGTGGATGAGGTTAAACAGCTTACGGGACTTTTCAGTAGCGACAGAACGTTCCATCTCCAAATCTCTTTGAAACCACCATATCTCGCGATCCCTACCCAAGTTTGCATGGAGTTCAGGTCTTCTTACAAGCCGTGTTTCATTATGCTCGCTGTCGACCAGGGCGGACCGGCGTACGTCAAGAATGTGCAGAGACTCAGCACAAATCCAGTGAGTCACAACGTTTCAGGTCAAGACACAACTCACAACTGAAAAGTGACCAGTGTTCATTGATGTTTTGAGATGAAGGGAAGTCCTAGCTTTTTAGCTAGTGCGCTTCGAAAAGTTGATAAACGTGTCGGATCAGATAGTTTTTCCTAACCTACCCGATGCCGCACCACTAGTTTGAGCGCCCATCAAAGCACATGGACAATTTAGTGCATACTAATGTGTAGTCCGAGTCGATGGAGTGCTCCAGTACGATCGGCAGTCTTGTAGACAACCCTGGCATCTGTAGCTAGTCGATTTGGGTTTGCCGCTTACCCGAAGATGGCGGACACCAGGCGGCGGTATGGGCGATTGAAACGTCCGAGGTTCATACTAACGAGAAACAATCGGTGGTCTGAGAACAAATCCAACAGCCGTTCGGCGTTTTTAGAACGACAGGAATCGAAACCAAAAGGACCACCTAGATGCCCCTCATTGGAGGACAGCCGACCTACTCAACCATTCATGCCCCCTGCCAAAATCACGATGTCACCGCGCCTTGCTGTGCGTAAGAGGTCGTGCAACGTGTGATAAAATGTACCATTGACTGCACCTGAGCTACAGTCTGTTCGCACGTACGCTGAGATAAGTTGCATCTGTCAAAGGGATGGTTGTTTACTCTTCATGAGCCTCCAGGTTTCACTGCGCTGAGCCGGCTGTCGACTAGGATCCAATCAAGTAGTGCAACCTCGGCCCTGTCACTAAGAGACACAAACATCAGCAACGCCAGAAACCGAAGTTTCACGGTCCCCAGAAAGAGGCGGATGAAACATCACAAAAGGACTTGAAAGGATGTCCGTCGGATGACAGAGCTAGAGTCTTAATTGTGAGTCTTTTGGATGCAGCACACTTCGATGCACGGGCTAAAATTGATCCATACGCATCACTGTTCGCACATTGAAGGCGGCTAGTTTGAAGGGGCATCAAGGGTGAAGAAGAGCACCATCCGGCGGAAGCGAGTTTGGTGAGATTTGGGTGCTATCCGAGGGAAAACGCGAGAGAACAGCAACAGGACTTATTCCGGCCCCACTGTCACTACCTGGCCGACCGCAGTTCCCCAAGAATGAAAGAAAATAACCGTAGTCAGTAGAGTAACAAACAGTTGTGCGCGCTGGAAGGCCGCTTTTATGAATGAGATAAAATCGAGAAACATCCTTCCGAATGCCATTCGTTTTCATAATTATATGCGTTATCGTTAAGCATATTTAAACTCATGCTTATCACGAAAGTTCCGGGATAAATTTTTCCTGTAACAAGTATGGTGGCCAAATTAAATAAGTTTTGTTACCTTGGTTGTGCCAGTCAAACCGCAGTTTGGGCTTTTGGGAATACGTTCGATTGTCAATTTGCTACTAAAAATGTGTGCAACTTTTCAAAGTCACTAATAGCGTTTCCAGTAGAGGGGTAAAATTGGTTGACCTTCCGGCGGTCACAAAGCTACAGGCTAGAGGATAACTTTTTGAGAATACTGTCAATGGGTTATTCAGTCATCTCAGTGTTTAATCCTCTAGGTCGGTCCTTAATACAACAAAATTTAACTGGCAGACTTTACATTGTAACAGTTAGGCCATTCAAAGCACTCAGAAATGTGGACGTTATGAACAGAAGAGTGTCCTAAGTCGATACTCAGACAGTCCCTCTGGTATGTCGTAGTAGCTCCCAGACCGAACGCTCCACCCCAAAGGTTTACGTTATCGGTGTATGCTGAATCAAGAGGTAAAAAGCGGACGTACACCTCTGTCAAGTTGTTGGTTAAGACGTTTGTCTAGCCTTTGTTTATTGGTGTTTTGCCTGGTCCAGTTGCCGACTTATTACCAGTTTGAATGCCATAAGCTGTTTCAGTTTCAACCCTTCCTTTCACTGCATAGGTTTCTAAATATTTCCTCGTTTACTGCTTTATGTCCTCTTCAAGTGTCGTTCTGTCGTCTCCGCCTGGGTCATGGTAGAAGATAGAGGCCAAAATCAGAATTTTATTGTGCCATTTCTACCAGTGGTGAAATTGTAACATGAAACTACCTAACTTCGATCACTCATTCTAGGCACACTGCGTCAGCTTTCTTGGTCAGGCGTGCCCGGTGATCTTCGACCAACTGTCTGGAAGCTACTATGCGTGAGTAGTTTGATTGGGATATGCGTTGTTTGCCACTCACGGTTCTTTTACAAGTGAATGGATTCTTTCATGCTTACCGGGTTATTTTTTAATTTTTTAAGGTGCATTGATATAACTGATAACGAAACTAGGATTATTACATTTGACATGTCTTCCAGTGGTTGCTCCAGTTTGTCAATGAAATAAAGTTTCTTGTTTTTCGACTTCAGAAGTACTCGTTTACTTATGTTTATGTGAGCAGTGTGATTTTGTTTGATGATGCTTTAGCTAAATTGGAAGCCTTAAATTATTCTTATGTCAACAGTCGATAGCGCTCATAAGTTGATATTCTTAATCCACCTTGCTTTCCCAGTGGCGTTTTTTCACATAGTAACACGTGTACACCTTCGACTTGTTTGATATTATATGGTACGCTAATACTAAGTACATTATTTGCAATCTTATGACCATAGATATATTTTAAGTGCATTTTTACTTAGTTAATGTTCAAAGAAGAGTACTTCCTTGTCTGTTTGACCCTTTCTGTCACATTTTGCAAGAAACCCTCGGTGTCTGATAACTGTCGGCAGGTAGAGCTGTTAGCGTTAAGAGCGAATCAGACCGATGGTGAACTGAGTTCACCAGTCCCATGTTTTCATCTTCATTTTGCCGCAGTTTAACCAAATCTTGCTTCATGTGACCGGATCGTAATCGCATGAATGTTACGGAATGTCCACATATCAAAGCGCCTTGATGGGCTCACCTTAATGTTGATCTCCAGATTGGGGAGTCATTTACGATTCCTAAAGTTGACCAAGATTGAATTTATGATCGCTTTCCGGGACCGCATGATTTAGGACCTGTTGTGAACGAGGCTGGCTGCGGTAACCAAACTGCCGACCAGTTACACCTTGCGTGCACAGCGCTCTTACTGAGTAAAAAAAATTACCCGGTTATTAACATACTATCGTGCATCATTTCTTCATTCCGGCCCGAACTTCCTCCAGTTCAGATCAAAACCCTAGTTTCTTTCCTACCTAGTGTGGGAGAACAAAACAGCAGTAAAGTCGTCGGGTTGCCTTTATTCATGTTGGAGTTACTCACAAGAGTTTATATTGATTGATATGGATGCTTAGTTGCCTGCACTGCTCTTTGTTTTAAATGTCCGGTTGTGGATTCGTTTTTTTGACCTAATGGAGTTTTTATTCCTAACCAAAAATCCTTAGTTCTAAGTATTTTCCACAATGAATTGGAATCATTGATCGGGGACCTCACATTTCGGCCGCGCCGTCTGATCTCACTGACAGTCATATCACTGTGTGCATGTAATCGGATACATTGTTTAAATGGATCACTTCTAATAGTTATCCTACTAATACGATGACTTTAGCTGCTTATCCTTTAGGAGTGCTACGTAGTTAGCTAAGGCTCTTACGGGCCTCTTCAACAAATGTCTCGCAAATTACAACATGGCCGACTCATGGAGATTTGTAAGAATTACTCCTGTGTCCCCAAAGTAGATTGGTGAGCACAATGCCGTGGCATGAATATCCGCTCCTAAAGTCACACTTTTTATGCGTGTTTATTGTCATTTAATACCGCAACGATTTTTGATTTGCTTATTGTAACCAACATTCAACATTTGGTGCCCCAGCCTACTTATTAGATTCTGTTCCGTCTTTGTTAAGACTAGTGTCATCTCGTATGCGTTTTTCCGGAGTAGTAAATGCTCTCCATTGTGTCCACTGAGTTCTACTCTTATCAGTGCTGCAGGGGAACCTTCGTCAATTTGTCTTTCGATAGGGGAGGAATTGCTGACATCGGCGTTCACATCCGTCTTTGTCTACCCGTTTCAATGTTCTGCAACGCGCCTGTTTCCATTCTTTCCTCTTTTCTTCCCGCATTCGTAATACCTGAAGGTTCTGATGAAATAATGTTCAAGTATACTTAGCCTTGTGATTGAGATTAGATCTGACAATAGCTACCATCCCACTGAACTAATTACTTCCCTGTCGTTTATCGTTTGGTACTCTTGCTTCACCAATTTGTCACGTACATTATCACTGTAATTGCATTCTTTTGTCGCATTCCGAAGGAAGTTGTGTCCTTTAGAAGGCGATCGCTCAGTTTTGGGTCAGTTAAGTTTCTTGGATTAACCGTATCGCAAAATCTCACCCAGTCAAAGCATATTCACAATGCATCGTTAAAAATGCGGCGCTTGAGCTCATCGTAAGCTCCTCAACATTTACCGAAAAAAATTATGTATACCTGTGCGATGCCCCCATCTTTCCTGTCCTTCTGTCATTTTCGCTGGCTTGAAATTTAAAGACTATTATTTTACGTAGACTTATTAAAATAATGTAAAGGTCTGCTGGTTTACCTTCCCGGATCTCAGTTTCGTAATTGGTAGGAATTTCGCTCCTTGTAGCAAGGTTTGTTTTGGTGTTTTAGTAGACCCCTATTATACTAACACATCTAAATACAAGTTGCCAATTCTTCTTTGTACTTTATCCACTTAAAATTTCTTTCGTGAGAAGCAAGCTGAAAAAAGCCTTGTCTTCACAGGCCTTTACTATTGTTTGGTCACTTACTCTTCAGTATGGTGTTTCTATGATATTTTACAGAATTTCACCCTCCAACACATGTTGTAATTGATGTGTATGGCAGTGAGCTCTATGCCATCCCACGAGTTGGATAAAGCCATTTTTGAATTGAAATAATACTTCGAAATTCCCTTTTTAAATGCTAGGCGATACGTATGTAAATGCAATGGAATGTTCACAAATTCGGTAGGTCACATCGCTACATCGTCTACTTCCGTCATTCAGTGTTATCTGGTGTGCCAACGAAAATGCCACTCTACTAATTGATTTGTTTAAACGACTGCCTACTTACTTATTGTAATATCGCTCTAGTGGAAATCATGTTTATGGAAAAGGATAATTGAAACAAAACCAATTTATGCAGTCTTTTACAATGCACGACTCTGAAGTTTTAACAAAATCATCTGTTTTTATGAACCAGTTTACTTTCCATATATATATATATAGTTGAGAAGGCGTACACTGAGTTAATACGTTTATCATGATAATTCGATCCAAACTAGGACTCGTTGCCAAACATCACGATAAACGTATTAACTCAGTGTACGCCTTCTCAACTCTAAAATATGCAATCTGAGCGGCAGATAGTTTCACTCATCATATGCATATATATATATAATATTAATAAAGAATTGTTTGGCTGGAAAAACAGTCGCCCTTGCTTTGATGATTTCCCATCAGTACAGTAATAGCACTTCCCACATTACTTCGGAATTATGTCGAATCTATTCGGAATTTTCTCGAAATCGTTCGGAAGTGCTGTCCCATGAGCCCATCAAAATCTCTCTTGCTGGCTCCTCGGAAAATTGCTCCATTTCTAATGGGCCAATCTTTTTAACACACATCTGAACAATTATGAAACAGTTGTGAAATACTGCAGGATCTGATTGGTTCCCTGATGGTGATATGCAGAATCGTGCTGCGAAATATTTTCAAAATGGCAGGATTATCGTATTCTAGTTAGCACAAGGTTCCGCTCATCAGATTGGGCTTAAGAGATTCCTCGGGGATAGGAGAGAATTGCTCCACTTCTGCCCATCCTTGGATTCCTTAATTCATCTATACCGTCTGAATTTCCCGTCCATTTTCAACGGTTACTTGTTTCATGATATACTTCGTTGGCTGTACTTAGGTTCCTTCTTGATTGGCCAAGAGATGTACAGTGCTACATCCCCTCGATGAAATGTTGCCTTGTGTGACGCGTATGAGAATATTCGCTGGTTAGATAACGGTTATGAGCACCGGGCGTAGATTTCAAGAATTTGAGATGGCGGTACTCCACTTGGCGATGGCTGATCGTTTGACTTGAATGAAGCTTCAAAAATTACTGATTATCCTCTGTTTGAAGAATGAATCGCGGGTTCAGACTTTGATGATGCCGAAGTGGTTTAATTAAAAGTATTGTAAAAAAAAGTACCCGTGAGGTTGTGGGTGGACCGAAAGAGATACCTAATTTGACAAACGTTCTGGTTTCTGGCCGACTACTGGAATGTTCGGTTAATCCAAATAGCACACTCGTTGGTTTCCGATAGTGAGCCAGACTAAAACAGAATATGAATTATTATTTTGCTACTAATGGCTTTCCGTAGTTTACTCAGTTGTAATACAAACCTTGGATTGTTTAACAACAATGAAGAAGTAGATTTACAAACACAAACAATAGCGTTTCTGCGTTTGGCGAGTGCAGTGCTGTTCGATCCAATAGGTAAATAAACTCACTTCAAAGTGGATTTTGGACTCACGGTGTCGGTTTAACTTCGCAGATGAATTTGACGATGAATTCGACACTTTTTATCGCCAAACCATTTCTTTTGAACGTGTTACCAAATTTGCTGTTTATTCATAATGGAATTGTGCAACCAGGACTTGAAGTAGTAGAGGTTGAGGAAGTCCATTCTTCTACCTCATTCGGCATCGATTACAGGATTCCTTGCATCCGTCGAAATCTTTTCCACTTGTTATCTCATGTAATTTCCCGTACATGAAGTGACTTGTTGCACGGCAAGACTGAGAGAAATGCACCTCTCGGACAATTTTTTATCCCAATTTTTAATCAGTAACTGTGTCACGCTCACCATTGCTACAGTTGTTATAGTCTACAGATTACTGCTTTATTTCAATTCAATTTGGTCAAATCAGGACTATCTACCAGCCAGTCAAGAGCGGCGTACCTCTGTCTTGGCCGAGAAACGACGACAGTACAACTCGTTTGTACAACAGTATTTCCACCTACGTGAGCAATCGTCCTGCAAAGATATGTTCCATCAAATTCAGAAAGATCTGACACGTATGACTTTACTCTATCGCCATCCGGACATGCTTGCGGTATGTACATATTTTTCATGCACATGTCGCCTCTCTGCTTGCTCATGAAATTGTTATTCTTTGGAGTTTGACATATGTATGTATGTGTACATAAGTTGTCGAGGTCAGGAGACGTAGATTGGGTTATGATGCCTTTATATATATATATATATATATACATATATATATATTAACTCAGTGTACGCCTTCTCAACTCTAAAAATATATATATATGTATATGTATCATCAGAACCATGAGGAAAAGAGGTAAATGAAGAAGGAAGATGACAGGAATAGAAGCACACGGGTCAGTGCTTTCATTATCATCCTCCGTACGGTCTATTGCCTGTCGTGATCCACGATTCGTCAGTGGGTGCTATACAACCCGGTTTCCCAAACCAAAGTCGAGGGTTCACCGAGAGTACTCTACTGGCAGTATTTGACCGAACCGCCAACCTACAAGGCAGTAGAACTGTTAGAGGTCCTCGTCACCTATTGAGTATCAATGTCTCATAGCTCAGAACGTGCTCTTCGGATTGGGGTAGACATCGAGGGTATCTAATTCACCCCGTGCCGGCAGCTAGAGTCATCGTCTGCTTCGTAAGTCACCGGTGGTCGATTTGGAATCAAGTTTTAACCACCTCCCTCAAACTAAAAATCAGAAAATCCTGTGAAGCGCACTGGGGATTCTCGTTTGTCTTGGCACTGCTACGGGAACATCCCTATGAAGAGAGGAGAAGTGTGATTTCCTCAAAAGTGTTTATTTTTAATGTACGGTACCCCAGGAGTACTTTGAGCTGTGACTAAGACGAATAGTTCTTTTGGATCTTGAAGTGCCTACCCTCGATCCACTGACACATTCTGAGCAACGTGATTCTTGTGGGACTCCGGTCTGGATTGCATTGTGCACGCTTTTATTCTAGGAGAACTTTTGGTGC
The DNA here is from genome assembly GCA_008360955.1 of Fasciolopsis buskii. Lineage (NCBI taxonomy): Eukaryota > Metazoa > Platyhelminthes > Trematoda > Plagiorchiida > Fasciolidae > Fasciolopsis > Fasciolopsis buskii. The sequence continues at coordinate 22,289 of LUCM01001361.1, forward strand.
ACTGAGATTATTTGATGGCGGTCAAGATGGCATTTGTCGGCGCTGACCCTGGAGTTCTCATGCTCTCTATTGCTAAGAAGTGTACTAGAAAAATTCTTTAACTTTTCAATTGTTACGGGTTCGAGCATTGGTTCTTTTTAATTTCGTACGAACATTTGAGTTTACCACAGGCAGCAATCTTTGCCACAGTTACCGTCTATCAGCCCCCTTCTTCAACTTTACAATGGATATTATTTTGATACCTGCACTATACCGTATTGTTGCATTTCAGTAAAAAAACGTAGGGGGAAAATAAGAGAAACGTTATACTTATCATCTTGTAAAAATGGAGTAAAGACTTATTCAGGAATGATCTGAGGACATTATGATAGGTTGCCCAGGAAATCGGCTTGTCAAGATACGTGCTAAATATGGGACAGTGGAGTATCTATAGATATTGATTCTAGAAGGTATGGAACGAAAAGTGGATCTCGTTGAAATCGGCACATTGATATTTATTCAGAAACCAAATCGTTCAAATAGAACACTAAAAATATTTTCCCTACAAATTTCACTATATTCGTTCTTCCCCTTCTCCTTTCATCAACTTACAGATGTTCGAACGTATTTTGTTTATTTGGTCTATGCGACATCCAGGCAGTGGATATGTTCAGGGAATCAATGATTTGCTGATACCGTTCTTCGTGGTATTTCTTTCGGAATATATCCGTGTTGGTGAGTTAGTTACTTCTGTTTGATGTCACGATAATCGACATCACTCAGGTATGTGGTCTGTAGGATGACTTCTTTTGACTGTCATTGTTCGTTTGCTGTTGCTACCACGTGGTAACAGAACAGCCAAACGTGGTTTCGACGGGAGAAGTAGACCAGATTATTACGAAGTAATTAGGTGTTTTGAAAATGCGGCGTACGTAACCATTAGGTGAGATGCGGCATAGTTAGACCACTTTGTCCTTGTTCAAGGTCCATAACAAAATTAGCCTTACAACTGTATTTGGCATCAAGCGCTATCCCCAGTCTTCGTTATATACATAACGAACTCTTGTTATTGGTCACGTCGAGCAGCCCGGTGGTCAAGCGAGTTCCGAGATGGTCGGTGAGTTATGCGTCTGTTACCCGGAAACGATCGTAAGTGCAACTCTCAAATCTGCCGATCATTTTGCTGGTTGATCACATCATATATATATATATATATATATATATATATATATATATATATATATATATAACCAGTATCTAATTTGTAGCTTCAGGAGTGTGCATGGAAGCTCTTCGTCGGAGTCCACGGTAGAACCATAACTATGATTCGTTGATAATTCTTTGTCATTTGGGCTGAGCCAACCCTAGGAACGAGGACCAAATGCCACCAGCATATACATCTGTATATAT
>LUCM01001362.1:6363-22665 GCA_008360955.1 Fasciolopsis buskii
TTCCGCATGCATCTGAACATTCTTCATCAAAGTGGACATGAACTATTATTTCTCGTGAACCTTTATTCTGGTCTGCAAAGTTTGGCAACAGACTGCTGCTTCTGGCAACTGTACTTTACACAGTCCACCAGGCATTGCCTCATTTGAGTCCGGTTCCCCTCTCCTTTTTCCAAATATACCTTCACCCTCGGACGTAGCTGGAATTCGCAAAATCAAACCTACCCAAACGAAACCCCATGAATCAGACATGCGATTAGGTAATTTCTAATCCACATCGCCATCTTCATCTGCAAACCGAACTGTGCCTGCAACATTTCACCCTTTTTGCCGTCAGTGTTCGCTCAATATACTGCTCGCTAGACCATGCATTCCGTTAGAAAATAGAACTAAATTTCCCGCTCCTTGATTCATTGCGTTTTTCTTTTGCCAAGTCCAATTCGTGTTTATTCCCAACATTCAGGTACCCCACCAATGATAAGATCTCATCAGTGGTGTTATCGAGCCATTTCGGTCTCTTTCGTGCATGCGGAGGCCCACGAGGCCCCAAGCGTTGCTGATGAAAATTCCCCATTTGGAATCAACTCCCCCGTCGGAATTCGTCACCAATTATGCCCTTACCATACACAAATGCACTGACCTACCGATTATAAGCTAGTGTATCGGCCCCCCACGTTTTGCACATGAGTGTGCTTCTTTTCTTTTATTTCCGTATTTGCCAATATTGTCGCTCGTCATATTCGTGTGCTCCGCATGTCTCAGCAATTTTCAATAAATAAAGTTTCCTTATCATAAAACGTGCAAACTTATACGTACCAGTGGAACAGCCCCCTGGGCCGTTCAATATCTTGAAAATATCCGTTAAAGCAACTTGGAGCATTTTTTTGCCAAATAAAGGTTGTTCCTTCCACCAGGCGCGCTGCTAAACGGTGCTTCTATCCAAGGAAGGCGAAGTTTCTTTTAGGGAGGAGGAACCAAGCCTGGACGAAGTATTCCCTGTGCGCTATTACTGTGTCCCAGTGCCGGGGTAATGAGCCCCACTTTAACGGCTTTGTGGGTATAAATTTAATCTGGTTGGTTCCGATCTGGCATTGTTTGGGTTTCCGCGCCAACTGGTTCGTCCTTTTTAAACATGACGTGATGATTAGCCCCAGGCCCTTCACGGTGTAAACCACGTTTAAAGCACACTTCATTAGTTGTGTGGTAATTTTCGGCTTTCAGTTCTTTGGGTGAAAAGCGGCTTCTTCTTGCCTTTTGGGGCCATTTTTATTTATCAACCTGATTTAGTACAACCTTTTTTGATTCAGTTCACATCACTGTGCACAGGGCGGAAATTTTCTTCCTGTCACCCGGGCTTCCATATAGGTGTTTCCTCGCACGGCGTCCTTAGCTCCCTACACTACGTGTGTTTGTTATCCTCTCTGAGAGGCAAAACAACAAGACCGGCCGCAAATTCACCTGATACTTTTCGCGGTCGTTCCAAAACAATTGTCCTAAATTGTCACCCATTATCGAGACTTGTAAAGCAAATTGTTCTCATCTCGGTAATTAGTTTTTCCGGGAGATCTTTGAGCTCATATATTAAAAACCGTTGAACCGGCGGGTGACCATCGGCAGGAAGCAAGCGCTGTGAGTGGTGATCATACGCTGATCGCCCATTTAGCGTGAAACAGCCCTCGACATCAAGCATGCGGCGGGCACACAGCAGCACAAAAACAAGCGTTCAAGCTGAGCGGAAGCAACTTTCAATAGATGCGAAAGAATAATACGACGGCAATAACCGGTAAAAAGCGTCGAATTATCTGCCATTTTGCGTTTTTTGTTTGTCCCGTGACATGTCAGACGCGTCAGGCAGTTGTTTCCAGTTAATCAAGGTGGGTCCAGTATCAGGCCGAAGAACTTAAATCTGACTCGAAGGTGTCTTTGCTGGAAGCGTCGAATTTCGCTTCAGGCAGACCAACCCGTAAGAATGCTTTCACAGTTGGTGTCTGGAAAATGTGGGTAGTTTTCAGAAATGATTTTCTTTCATTCGTCTTCGACGCTCGGTATAAATTTTGTGATATTTTCTGACTGATTTTCTGTTACCCTAATCTAGAGCTATATTTTTCCGTGTCCCGAACTTTCGACAGTTTTTGCTCTCGAATGTTTCTGACCGCCTTGCATTCGCTGTGGTATGCCTTTACGTACTGTTGTCCTATTTATGCAACTTCGGCACCAGTAGCTTCAACCGACTGTCGGACCCAGCCTTGTCTGTTCTGTGGGCGCAAAGGAATTTTCAGGATACGAAAAAGGTTATATTTGGCGTTGTATGACGTACGTTTTCCAGGAAGACATCTTACTGTGTGCAAAATGTTCTGGTTAGCACCAGCTCTGATTTGGAGCATGAATATCTTTTTTGAAAGCTCGCAAATGGTACAAATTACTGTTTCTGGAGACCAGATATGTAGAGTTCAAAGACAACCTCAGGTTGTCTATAATCCACCGTGTTTCTAGCGGACGAAGGTTCATACTAGTTGTTTGCTCTGCTTAAAGCATTTCTAGAACGCCAAGACTAACTTCTTAGCGTTTCCTCGCTTACTTGAGATTAATTTCTAATAAGACTAATGTGCGCATTTTGGCCATCACATCCAATCACGGATCGAATTCGCGTCTGCTAAAGCATCGGAAATTCTTCCAAATGGTGTGAAACTTGCATTCCGCCATATTAAGCACAAGGTATGCGGACTTCGTAGTCACTTGATGATGATGTGGTTTGGGAAGAGACTTGGAAATCCAGAAGTCTAAAATATTTTACTTTTCAATACTGCTTTACAACGTCTGCATTGACCTAAAATATTAAGCAAGTGCGTTTCTAAATGGTAAAGCTAAGCATTTGTGGACGAAATTATGTGGCCTTGACACTCCAGATTGCGATTTCATCAGCGAACATTGCTGTATTTGCTGCGATGCTGCTGGATTACCTTTAATATTTTATTTTTTCACATCCTGCAATAATAAAACTAACGTGTACATCATTTTCCAGGAAGGGGGCTACGGACACCGGATGACGGACAAGTGTAGAAGCTGTCCAGCCGTGGGAGGACTCAAACCCGCCAACTTAATTTCTAAGCGCCTCGACATTTTCGACTTCGCCACCGCCGGAAGGTCCCAGGACGAATCCTAGATGGCCTCCAGCATAAGTTGGAGGTGGGTCGGGAAGGCGAAGGCCCGCTGTGACTTCGAAGCCCTCTCCGTAGGGAAAATGCGAACTGCAAGCGGCTGAGAGTATTATCCACACTACCCCACTTTTGAAGAAGGTGGACATTTGAAATCCTCTCGAAGGCTCTTTCGAGATCGATGGAAATGGCTTATGAAACCAATCCAACTTCAAAACCCCATGTCAAGCCGCCCATGACGTAGACTGTTTGAGTGCGCAAACCTCCCGGAAGGAAGCCGAGCTGGCCGCTAATTATGGTGAGCCAACAAAAATCTTTTCTAGATACCCGCAGAAATCCCACTCAGGTTGCCGGTTGGTCAGACGAGTCTGCAGTAACTCACGTGATAGCAGTTGCTCTTCTTGAAAGTAGGGTTATTGATTATTCGGCAGGAATACAAGTGAGCCAATTTATCTCAGCAGGGAATGCACATTGCAATTTGCCAATGTGGACGAGGCTTTCTTTAGCATTTTGGGATAAGGTTCGTCTGATTGTAGTGAGCCTAGTAAGTCTAGTCGATTTTAAGGTTTTGCCACGTCCTGTTGATTAAACCTTATCCTGATAATGGAATAAGCAAATGGACCGGAAAGAAGACCAATGAATCCTTGGATTGGAAGATGTTCTGCACCAAGAGAATAGAAGAACCTAAAGGTTCCGCAGAAAAGTTAGCAAAAATTGCATGTAACTCGTACTATTTCCTTGTAAATTTTAAGGGGAAAATTATTGTCAGTCATCTGCTCAACCATCTTCCTCAAGCCGCAAGTCTCTCTCCTGGAAACCCATGCACCGTTCTTTCCAAACATTACCATGCATGAGCTATCTATCCTGCATTTGAAGTCACCCAGTGACCCAGCCTTGACTATTTCATCTGGCAGCTTGTTCCTATGTCATACCATCTTTAAATTACATGATTCGTCTGTGGGCTTTGCATTTACACTGCCTCTCAAGGCCTTTCTCCCGTGGCTGTTAGTATTTCTTTCCTCTTTGTTTAAGCCCCTGACGTTCCTGAATGCGCGCATTAAGTAGAATTTTGGAAAAACAAACAGGTTACACTTTTTTGGTCTCTGTTCAAACCTTTTATGCTTTACTATCTTATTCGGTATTACTGCCAAAATATCTGTGGGAGAAGTGACAAGCATCCCACAAAAAGCTGCAGGGGTGAGTGACATGTTTCTGGACTTTGTTGTCGGGATCTTACAAGTAAAATTAATGGGGGCCTCCGTAACTCAAAACAAGTAGGGCGTAGAAATCCAGTTACCGGCACTAATGTATATTCTGGATCGAATTAGGGTGAGATATACGGAAAGGTAATTACAGTTGTTAATCGGTAATGCACTTAACTCCGGGCAGGCTGGGCACCCAAAGGGTAAGCTGAGAATGTCCTCGTAACAATCAAGGGCGTCAAGTTGCAATTACAAATGTAACTCCATGCTCTTAGTCGACGCCAGAGGAGGACGCATAATTGCTTATTTCGCCGGCGCCGTTTTAGAAACCCGTAGTAAATTTACCGGTACCAGCCGCAAGAGGCACATTCTGACAACACTAGCACGAGTCAATTCATGCTCGAAAGGGTTTTGACCAATCGTCATCAGCCTTCCACTTGGTGGTGCCAAACACACCGAAAGACGTGGAGAGTCTGAATCAGAAGTAACAATATGCAGGAGCAAACATATCATAATCAGCCTGCGATTGATATTTGGCGAGATAGTAACTCCTGAAAAGCTCACCGGAAAAAATTAAGCGTTATATTATCGATAATGTATATATTTCTCCATTTTTGAGAGACGTGCGCAAGACAAGAGTAAATAATTACAAGAATTGGGCAGTAAAAACGAGTAAAATGAAAAATGAACATGAAATTTGAATGCGTTCTAATAGTTAGCATCTGCAATGTGATACACTAGGCACGAGTCTTCCAGTTCACAATCGGAGCTGGAAAATCGTCTGCAAGGAATAGGCATTGTTTTGAAACCTGTTATCAGCCGTGGACTGCAAGTCATTTTATATTTAAGTGCATCAAAGTTGAGTATCACGCAAAATTTAGCCGAAAACGCTGGTGGAGGTCACCACACGGCCGGGTTTCTCGGAAAATGAGAGTTATATGATGGGGAAAAAATACACGCAAAACTCCATGAGTGGTTGCGGCTTGATGGCTCTGGTCGACGGAACCAATAGTGGAAAGATATGAAAATGAACTGAAAGCGTCAGTTCGGCCCAAGTTATTTTTTACCTGTTTGCTTCCGATTTCCGAACGCCGTGCCAGATGAAGAAGCAGGACGTCCTAGGATAAGCTGCTCCGGTTTTTCAAAAAACTGTTGCATCTCTGCAAAATGTATACAACACATCAATTACTTAGTCAATCTCTGACAGTCAGAAACAGGATTGACCTTTTGGTATTTTTTTACTTTTCATGGTTTTAAACGTGCGAATCGCGTTTGTACTACTGGACTGGATGCGATCCAGTAGCCGTTTGTTTGCAAGTTGGTGTGACGGCGACATAAGCGTTAAAGAATTCAAACGAAGACCGATGTTTAATCATTATATATCCCTGTGCATGAATAAACCCTCAAGAAGCTTGCTGATTGCCATCTTGCAAAAGGACCTTGAGCACCAGTTGTGTATGATACGTAGGCAAGGGCTGAGGGAGGTGCCCCCGGTCACAATGGAGAGGAAATTGAACAAATTAGGAAATATTGCCTGCGAATGCCAAACGTAGGATAACCAAATTAGCCGCAGTCTACTGTTTTACTCTCGGACCCGACCAATGCAGAAACGAAGAGAGGAACAAGAGGACCATTGTGAAAATCTCGCTTCACGTCAAAAAATGAAGAATTACAGTTAGAAATTGGCCGCTGATCAGAAATATTCCTTTTTAGACATAGTTTCTGGATGGGTTTATATCTGCGAGACCAGACTTCCTGCAGTCAAACTTGAAGGGAAAATTAACAAATGAAAATAAAGTCAATCTGAAGGAGGAGCACAAACCATGGAACTAAAGCAAATCGGTGATTTTGCCGATATACAGCGAGAAAGGTGGATCTGGTTGTGGAAATCACACGGACATTGATTCTCCAACTTTTGCATCCAGTTTGCTACCATGACCAGGTCTCCACAAGTTGTCTGGTGCTCCCGAAGAACATAAGTCGAAACATCGCCACGGCCTGACGTCATAGGCGTGACTTCGAAACTCTTGTTCGCATAAAAGCACAAATTCATTGTACCCGCTATTTTTCTACGTCGATCTGAAGGCAATTATGGACATAGCCAGCCATGCGGAACCTGATGCATGCACGCAGAGAATGGTGCATAAAATAACTTCATTTCAGTTATATAATCCGCCGTACCAAGTACAGGAGCAGAGATCATTACAGCAACGATATTTTTCAAACCTTACCAAGGGCACCTAGGGAAGCAAGTGCCGACATCATCCCGTTACATTTACGCATCGTAACCTTTATGATGGCAGAAATCTCCCAAAAATTCATGTGCAAACAGTGGCGTGGATATTAATTCAATTAGAAAATCATCTGACTAACGAATTGCGAAACAGGATGTGCTGCTCAGTGAACACCGAAGTGAAACATTTAATTCCCCCTCAGGACGACTTCGCAATTAACTCAAGGAATCGTTTCATTCCTTGAAAATTACCACTGAGCACATTGAGAAAACACAATTTGGCGAACAAGCTCGTTTTCAGTGATTCGTACTCATGCCATTACATCACTATATATATCTTGACAAAATATTTTTACTATAGGAAGGATTGGATTAGTCATTTACAAATATGGGTGGGGAAGGGATTTGTGGTGTTAATTTTCAAAAGCAATATCATACTCTGTTAAGAAGAAACCGGATATACATTACCAAAACTTCACTTCAAAGACAAGCTCTTAATGAACGTGATACCATGTGCAATCACACCGCGGAATTAGAACGATCATTTGTGACATCAACTTATGTGCTCGACCAATTGAGTGAGGAAGAAAAACAATCTTTCGAGGAATACGTTCAATCCATTGTACATAAACAGGTGAACCAGAAGCGCCAAGTGTTGATGAAACGATTGGAAGGATCAAAACCGTCCAGTGAGTTTCCGCAGAACCCTGATCGATTTGTTCACAATTTGTCAAACTTCAAGTTAGATAAGACGTTGTTGGAAGTTTTATCCCTGGGGCCCAAATTTTGTTGCCCAAACAGCCAGAGTGCACAAATGGACTTAGAAGTTGGATTCGAGAATCTTTTCTCTCAAGTGTCGAGTTTATCTCCGTCATCACAAATGGAAATGCAAGCATTTAAATCAACTTTGGTGAACACTTGCTACCAATATCATGGCGCTAGACATACAACGAGTGGGTTATTAAAGCCAGAACATAAGAGACGGTTAAGAGAACTGCAGAAAAATGCCGACATCATGTTATCAAGACCNCTTTCAACCATAATGACACTACGGGGCGGGATTTGAACAGGATACGAAGCTTGGCTGCGTAGAACGTCTTATTGATAGCGCTAGTCAGTCTTCGTCGTGCTGTTTCTGCTAGCGTGTCACCTTTGAATGGCAGAGATATGTATACCGGCTTTCTGTCCACCGTCACCCTCCTAGGAAATTCCTGTTCTGTCTCCAACATCTTGTCGATTAATCTAATTGGGAAACCATTTTCAGTGATTACTCTTCTGAGCGTCTGCAGTTCAGCTTCAAGAGTATCTTCTGTGCATATTCATTTTGCCCTGGCAATCAAACATCTAATTAAGTTCCTCTTCACATTAAGAGGTACAAAGCTGTAGAAGTTGATGTATTGCCCATTCCATGTGGCTTCCTGTGTACTGATCGCCGAATTGAGTCGTCTTCTCGACGCCTTAGTCGTACATCTAAGAAAGCTATTTCACCGTTCAGCTCCATCTCTGTTGTGAATTTCAAATTTGCGTGAGCCGAGTTGAACACATTCAATAGTTGTTTAGTTTTCGTCGAGGGGTTGAGTACACAGACGATGTCATCCACATAACGCTTGCATAGGTAGAGCGATTGTATTGACGACTCGAGTGGTCCACGTTCCAGCTTTGCCATGAAAATGTCAGCTAGTAGCGGACCGAGTGGGATCCCATCGCTAAGCCGTCCTTTTGATGGTAAATCTGATTATTGAATTTGAATTGGACGTTGTAGGTACGAAAGAACAATAGTTGTTTCAAGTCTGCTATCGGAAGACTCGTCGCTAAGCCATTGCTCTCGATTTAGTCACAGAGGTATTCGATTGTCTCCGTGATCGGAACGTTGGTAAAAAGGGCGGTGACGTCTAAAGAAAGCATCCTTCGTCCCTTCATATTTAGTTCTTTTACGGAATCGATAAGCTCAAATGTGTATTTGAGACTGTTTTGCTACCTTCTGTCTAACGGGTTCCAGTAACCTAGCTAACAATTTTGCCACAGCATGGTACGGCGAATTGCACATGTCGAGAATAGGCCTCATAGGTACTCCATTTTTGTGTAATTTGGGTAGGCCGTACAATCTCGGAATAGTAGTTCCCGTAGGCCGAATTTGTTCGAATGTCGTCGAATCTGTTTGTCTTAGTCGTCTCAAGATACTAGACAACGATTTTTCTATCTGATGCGTCTTATCATTCTCCCTCGCCATTTTTGCGAATTTAGATTTTTCATTCAGAATGGCTTACATTTTTATTACATAGTCAAACCTGTTCAGGAGAACTATGCCCGCACCCTTATCTGGTCTTGATAACATGATGTCGGCATTTTCTGCAGTTCTCTTAACCGTCTCTTATGTTCTGGCTTTAATAACCCACTCGTTGTATGTCTAGCACCATGATATTGGTAGCAAGTGTTCACCAAAGTTGATTTAAATGCTTGCATTTCCATTTGTGATGACGGAGATAAACTCGACACTTGAGAGAAAAGATTCTCGAATCCAACTTCCAAGTCCATTTGTGCACTCTGGCTGTTTGGGCAACAAAATTTGGGCCCCAGGGAAAAAAATTCCAACAACGTCTTATCTAACTTGAAGTTTGACAAATTGTGAACAAATCGATCAGGGTTCTGCGGAAACTCACTGGATGGTTTTGATCCTTCCAATCGTTTCATCAACACTTGGCGCTTCTGGTTAACCTGTTTATGTACAATGGATTGAACGTATTCCTCGAAAGATTGTTTTTCTTCCTCACTCAATTGGTCGAGCACATAAGTTGATGTCACAAATGATCGTTCTAATTCCGCGGTGTGATTGCACATGGTATCACGTTCATTAAGAGCTTGTCTTTGAAGTGAAGTTTTGGTAATGTATATCCGGTTTCTTCTTAACAGAGTATGATATTGCTTTTGAAAATTAACACCACAAATCCCTTCCCCACCCATATTTGTAAATGACTAATCCAATCCTTCCTATAGTAAAAATATTTTGTCAAGATATATATAGTGATGTAATGGCGTGAGTACGAATCACTGAAAACGAGCTTTTTCGCCGAATCGTTTTATAACTGAAATTTTAAGGACACTTCAATTATCGATCACTTTATTCCAAACAATATCGGTTTGTGCACTCGCTGATAGTTTTTGCCTGACGGGTAGGGAATCAGAAATACTGTCGTCTGCCAAACTGCTATAGGGGAATCACCGCAAGCCAATCAAATTTACGACTCACCGAAATTTCGCGATGATACTTATTTCTCCCAGTAAGGGCCATTGACGCGAACCACAGCTTTCTTCAACAAACCCCTATATTTGTTTGCTTTTTCGCCCGGCGGTATAAAAAGAACTTGATAGATTCCGTGAAGATCGGTGTAAGAATCTTCGGACGCAAGAAAGCATGAACAACTGAGAGGAAGTTAATAAACTGTTACTCATTTCAGCCAGCTGCAGGCAGCTGTCAAGTTTAGGGTAAAAAGTGCTACCTCAAAAGTAAATATCAGCTTCATCCGCCGAAACAGCCGTAGATCATCGTCGAAAGGAGCTCAAGGTTAGGTGCGGTGCCTTCAAACTTACATTCCTTTTAAGCCACTTCTGTGTTTGAAAAGGTTTTCAACGGCTTATTCTGATACTCATGGGGCAAATAAAATGATTAGTTTATATCTATCCAAATTTTCCAGCGCCCGATTATTCACTGGTTAAAACATTCAAGCACCAGCTCTTTTCAATATTTGTTTTAGGGAGGAGCGTTCCTTGTGCAAGTGAATTTCCTCTATAAAACGGAATAAAAACCGAAAGACGGCGAACGAAACTCCATCTTAGTACTGTGGACTATTTTCTTATGTCTTTCAAGCACTTCCGACTTCCAGGGAGATTTCTCATTCGAACTTCAAATTTTTAGGGGAGTGGGGTTTGCTTCCTTATGTTAACTCTTTCGGATTCTCAGCAAGCTCGTCTGCTAGCTCGAGCCCGCTCCCTATATCACCTTATTATTTTCTGTGCCTTCTTTTTTTGATCACATAGGTCATGTGAAAGGCAAGCCACGATCCGAAAACAATCGCAACTAAACCCTGGAGCCCCAAAATGGATGCGGTTGTTGTGCACCCTGATGAATGGGTGGCATGAAGCCCTTAGGCAGCGTCATATTCCTTACAATTCAGCCTTCCGGCCGGTGCATTTTTTGAAATTGGTTTCGTTGCTATGAAAAACGAAGAGCGGAAGGGAAAATGGAAGCGCACGTGAGGAAACCAACGTTTCACTGGTCTTAGAACTGAAAGCACCTGCCAGAGTGCCGCCTTCCCGAGAAGCCCCAATGAGCTATCCGACAGTCAACACTGTGAAATCTATCACAGAAGCATCAAAAATGATGGAGTGTGGTACTGAGCCAATTAAAAGAGCTAATGTAACCAAGGAGTGGCCAGGTCTTTCTGGAGTCTCCGGTACTGGCCTCGCGATGTACAATCTGATCGGCTTGGTTGCATAGCCGACTACAACCCGCTGGGGAGAGGACGTGCTGTAAAATCGTCGTTATCTGATGCGACTACGTTCGGCGGACCAAGAACAGTGGTCCATCACTTCTTGTCTTTAATGAGGCTAAAAGCAATCTTGCAAATCGGCACTGACGATTTTGTATAGATCCGGATGGCCTGACCCATTACATGGCTGCTCCGGCACATCTCGAAATTTCTTGTAGTGGAATATCATCGGTGAGCTACAGTTTTCGCATTTGGATAGTACAGTACCTCATTTGCTAGTGGAAACTGCAGCCCGCGTTCGGGCAATGCGCAACCAAAGTTAAATCTTAATTTCATTCATAACTGATTCGCAAATATCGCGGTAGCCTATTACAGAGCTGATCAATGGGCAAGCATAAACAAACCTTTAAGGCGCGATCGTAGTGAGAAATAATGATGAACACTGTCACTGTACGGAAATATATGCTTTTTCCATGCTGTCCCCGAACAAAAATGGTCAAAGCAGTGCAATTAGTTCAAACAGGCATACTTTCAATCACACGAAAACCTGCATATGATAAAGCAAAACCATCTTTTGTACTGTGGCAGTTTCACGATTTCTCTCGCAAAAGCGTGTTTTTAAGGATTTCCCTCAGCCATGTGTTACGCCAATCGCGACCATGCAAACCATTGAAAATTAGATTCCTGCGTATGTTCCTTCCAGCGAGCCAACTAGACCTCAGATTTGCTTGAAATTCTGAAGAAACTTTAACAACCGATAATTTGTTTTGACAGCAGGCCGACTGCGCACTAGGTAGTGTTTGAGGTAGCAAACACAAATAATCAGAACAAGCATGTTTTCTAGTCGCGCAATAACTCCTGTTACGATAGGTGATGGAACGGCACATGTATGCGATAGCAAGCTTCTATTTTTTATGTTCCGCCAAACTAGCATTAATTCCCAGGATGAAAGGGGAGGTTCTGATATCGACTATTTGAGCAAGGAGCGGCCAAAGCGGGGGGATCATAAATAAAAACAATACCAATCCAAATCAGACAGACTTCCGTCTGAGCAAATAACGCCAAACTCAAAATACGCGGCAGACGCAACAATACAATGAGAACCAAAGGTTAAATTTCATCGAAGCCAGATAATCAGGCCAAGACTCAAGCCACAATCAAAGTGGAGCCTTTCAAAAAGGTTGATCTAAACAAACTAAGTGACAAACACAGAACATAGATGGGACGTGAAATTTGTTTGCATTTAAGTTGATTTTAGTCAGCATGTGGTTTCAGTGAATAAATGGTGAGGATTTCCAAAACGCTCCGTTAAACGGAAGTATCACCGCTGAAGCACTGCTTATTTTCGGCCCACTTAACAAGGCACACATGTAATTGGGACAAAAACGTAAGATGCCGATTTATGTTGGATGCCAGCTTAGGGTTGTGAATTACGCCAGTGATCAAGTTGGCTTTGTTGTTATCGAAATACTGGCGTTGTAGGCGGGCCGAGAGGAAAGTCTGTGGTCTTGGCCGATAAAGGTGGGCCCTTGAGGGTTCATTGATTCAGACCTTCAGAACGCATCACGAGGGGGATTGTTAAATTGCTGGACCATATTGGCCACCGTTTTTACCGGTTAAAACCCCAAAGCATCATTCCTGAATTTTTTTGACAAAACTGCGCATCACAACAAGGGAAGTTTTCGCAGTTCGGCAACTAAACCGTTCTCCGGCGTCTGCACATGAACCAATAACTTTCACTGAATAACTTGAATTTTCTGACATGCAGGAACCATTCCCCCGCAAGTTACGCCTAGCTTACTTTGGTGAGGATTCTGCGGCTTCTTCAAGAATTACTGGCAGGTATGCCTGACCGGCAGGCCTAAATTGAAGACGGCATGCCAGGCCACGTTCCCACAGGAGTGGTTGTCTAAAGGCAGTAAAATTATTGCTTTACCTGCATTTGTCTTTTAAGGGCACTCTCGTTACTTCTAGTAAGCGAAATAGGTTTGAAGTAAGGACAACTGGGACACTTGACCCATACAGCGAGCAGGCCTCCGGAAGCAGTAGGTAGCAAGTTTTAGAGGAAAATCATGCATGGAAAAGGCTGGTTGCAGTAGTTTGACTGAATGAGAGATCTGGAGTAACAGGATGGATAAAGTCACATTTAAAACATCCACAGGGCCAGCCGCTTTCGTAAGAGTAACAATGGCGGTAGGTTCGGGTTTCTGCAAAAGTGCACTTGATGCAGAAATATGAGAGTCTAGCTTGGACGGTGTTTCACAGGCATTGACACTGCCTTCACTGAGTCTTTGGGGTTTGTTGTTGACGAGACCAATCTAATCACGGCAAATTATTTGTCCCTGACCGGCCGGAATATAGAGTCTAGGACAGTTGGCAGGCGGTCTGATACCGTCGCTGTCAGACTCAAAATAGATATCTGATAAATAACTGATTTTTCAATGCTCCTTGCGCCTGATAGGCTTACATGCCAGTGGAAGATGCCAAACGATATAATAAAAGGTTGTGTCAGCATCTGTCAATTAAAGCAAATTAATATACTTAGATATTTACTCCAGGACTCGCTATAGCGCGCGCTAACTACTTGCCTTTGTTTTATCGCATAAGAGGTCTGTGTGCTTTCTTTTATGTTGTACTTTTAGAGGTTCTATGTTTTCGAATCAGTTCGAACACGCGTCATCCCACTGCTGTGGATTTCCGGTCTCGTGTATTGCCTCATCGGTGCTGAGCCGTACACTTCATATTAACAGTAATATTTTGTTTACTGGACAGGGCCGAAGCATGCAGTGTGCATGAACGCGACATGTTACGCCGCTGAAAAATACAGAAATAAAAGGAAAGAAGCGCACTCATGTGCAAAACGTGGGGGGCCGATACACTAGCTTATAATCGGTAGGTCAGTGCATTTGTGTATGGTAAGGGCATAATTGGTGACGAATTCCGACGGGGGAGTTGATTCCAAATGGGGAATTGTCATCAGCAACGCTTGGGGCCTCGTGGGCCTCCGCATGCACGAAAGAGACCGAAATGGCTCGATAACACCACTGATGAGATCTTATCATTGGTGGGGTACCTGAATGTTGGGAATAAACACGAATTGGACTTGGCAAAAGAAAAACGCAATGAATCAAGGAGCGGGAAATTTAGTTCTATTTTCTAACGGAATGCATGGTCTAGCGAGCAGTATATTGAGCGAACACTGACGGCAAAAAGGGTGAAATGTTGCAGGCACAGTTCGGTTTGCAGATGAAGATGGCGATGTGGATTAGAAATTACCTAATCGCATGTCTGATTCATGGGGTTTCGTTTGGGTAGGTTTGATTTTGCGAATTCCAGCTACGTCCGAGGGTGAAGGTATATTTGGAAAAAGGAGAGGGGAACCGGACTCAAATGAGGCAATGCCTGGTGGANCGCCCAACAACCCTCCTACGCGCTGCTTCACTCCCGATAGCAGCATTTCCCCCATTCCAACCATCTTTTTCTTGGGAACTACCGTCTCCCCAACAGTTGATTCGTCTTATAAGCCTCAAAAAGACTTCCTATTACAACCACTGAAACGACGAAATTGTGTACGTTTCGCATCACTGGATTTTACTCCCTACCCACCATAGCCAGTCAGAAAAACTACTACTGCCACTGTTGCCCATGGCGACAACTTGCTCCGTGACTGAATGTGATGTCGATGCTACCCTGGTCTACTAGTTACCGTTGCACTACCATTCTGTCCTGGGACGGCATCTGCTCACTCAATCAATGCACTACCCTCCCAAGTAAGGGAGGTCGATAATGAGAAGCAGAATCACTCAAAAAATTGACTGAAAATAAAAATGATCCTATCACTTGTCTCTGTTTTCGCTAACTGTTCTTTTTATTGGGTGAAATGCAATCGCCTTGTCTGTTAGCACTCTCTTCAAATTATGACTACCTGCTAATCACGGAGACTTGGCTCAATGATAACGTTCCGGACGATGCGTTTGCCATCCCTGGATATCAGTCATTCAGAAGAAGTCGCACACCTCAGTCTGTGGGCGGATGCCTTGTGTATATCTGCAATTCAGTACCAACTTCATTATGCCAAGGCACGCAGTTAACTCGCGTTCCAGCTGTTTTATGGCTTAGGGCGGATAACGGTAGTGGGGATCTCCAGATGGAATGCATATACCGACCACCAGGCTCATGTCGGACCGAATTCCTGCTCTTAAATGACGCAATTAACTGCTTTTTTACCTTACCAGGTCCGAGATTCGTGAAGGCATACTTCATTACTCAAGGCAGTTGTCGGTCAACCTTCAATGTTCTCAACTCTTTGCTCTCTTTTGTTATTCATATGCAGCGAGGAGGATAGAAACATCACCCAGAAATATTCCAGACCTGATTTTTACGATTAGATTAACGTGTGTTCACACATTCGTTGGAAGTATTTTCTCTGGATGCGCTCACCTGCACGAGAGATGCACATTCATAATACCTTTTCGTAGTGGCATCCAATCTCCAATCGCTGGGCCCTAATTAAGGGCAAGTGTGGTGGCCTGTCAAACCTGCTGGGCAGTTGTAATTATGGCTCCTTCCCATCAAATGGTAACTGACAAACTTCACTCGCTCCTGCACAAATGACTTGGCAGTATCACGCCGGCACATACTCGCTTCATGGCCACTAAAAAGAACAGCCATTACCAACTAAGATGCAAAATCGCCAAACTTCAGAAAATCTTCCTTAGAACCAGGGGCTTTTCTTTGTTTATGCTGCTCAGTTGCCTGTCAAAACAACCAGAAACGAAAATAGACTCCCGTAGTAAAATGCAAGAAATACGTGCTCTGCACCAGCCCAAAACACAATCAGCTCTAAAACAATTTGGTCACCTAACACTGCCCCACCCCCACGAATACCAAATCCCCCACACTGGCATCTTCTAACAACCGGCTCATCAACTCCCAAGTTTTTTCTATCACCTTGGTCTTTAGCCCACAAATCCCTTAACAAAGACAGTCCCTCGCCGGCCAGTATACCTAACTCTACTGAATTTACTCCCTTATCACAGCCATGCACTATCCGAACCTCTGATGTATCCCTTGATTATTCCACCCCCGCCGAAACCACCTCTTGGATATCACGTGGACTTAAATGTTCCAGTGAACGTTCCCTACTCCTGCTGAACTCCCGATCACTGACTCATAAACTAAGGGAGCTGAGACTGTTAGCAGCTAAAAACTCTTGCGATATTATTTTA
>LUCM01001362.1:32439-106567 GCA_008360955.1 Fasciolopsis buskii
ACACATATGATACAGAGGAAATACGAATAATGTAAATCGAAGGGAGAGTGGGTGAGAGCGATCTTAAGTAGTCTGAAAGGTTTGTTTGTTTTTGTACACTTCTCGGCGGGATCAAAACTGGGCAAAGAAGGCACAGTGCAGACGCGGAAACAGGAACCAAACATGCAACGCAATTTGGTTTCGCTCCCAAGATCATAACAGGCAATTTGACTTCCCGAGCACGGGGTTGTAAATCAGAGCCAGATAATGGTTCGCGAAGATTTT
The DNA here is from genome assembly GCA_008360955.1 of Fasciolopsis buskii. NCBI lineage: Eukaryota > Metazoa > Platyhelminthes > Trematoda > Plagiorchiida > Fasciolidae > Fasciolopsis > Fasciolopsis buskii. The sequence goes on from LUCM01001362.1 coordinate 32,704, forward strand.
TCTGTGGCTGATTACCAGTCCAGCACTGCGAGTAATATTATGTTTGAATGCAGCAAAGGTGCATATCGCGGACGCAAAATATGGCTGGAGGGTAATGGGTGTCGCCGCCTGTTGGCCGGGATACTCGATAATCAAGAGAGTTATATGGTGGAGATGAGCATCAATATGGATGTGATAACGGAATGGAGATCAATGAAAAAAAGTCTGGATATCAAAGAAGGCAGTATGAAACTCAAAAATCTGAAATCACAGTCCATTGAGCAAGGAAAGTGGCGACAATGGATAAGAATTGTGCGATCGTAATACTAATATGTGAGGTATGACTCAAAGAAAATTTGAGTCTATAAATTTCAACTTGGTCCAGAGATGAAGGCGTGTTTGGATAAGAAGGAGAACCAGAGTCAAATGAGGCGACGTCTCGTGGACCCGTGTGAAAAACCGTTGCCAAAAGCATCGGTCTATTGCCAAATTTAGAAGATCAGAATAGAGGTTGATGAAAAATGACGGTCCTCAGCTGTTTTCGAATGTCAAGATGCATTGTGAACGTCAGTTTATATCAGATGCCAATAAAAATACTGTCGTTCGTGAGTCCCTTTTGTATGGTTTAGGCAGAAAAAATTTGAGAAGCAAGAGAAAGTCAGTACAAAATGATGCGCATGAACTTATGAGCTGTATGCTGTTTACCACAACAGTGCTAATGGGCGGGCTGACCGAGTGCTGGCCACCCAACCTGAAAACACCGTTTGAGGGTGAACGCAGGAGATGCAATCCGCCAGCCTAGTTGCACCCGCACACCGCGGCAGCCAAGCTGCCCGCCCGATGTGCGGCGGCCAAAGCGGGGGATATGACCGCGCCCCGCACTATTGTGGTAACGCCGGCTTACTCGTGTTGTGGTGGAAAGAATTCAAGGATGGTATGGCAAGGGAGATATCGTCTTTCCAGGATCGGATAATCGCCAGAGCATGGGGTGCGTGTTTACATACAAACAGGACTATATGGCCTGGAAGAAAAAGAGACGGACGGCAGTCTGGCCTAACTGCCAGCCGCAGATTAAGAAGCGATCAATCTTACGAGCAGCTCATAGAGGGAAGTTACTAGTACGCATAGTGCAATTCAAAATATATGGACGGTGGTTGAGGAATCTGGGTTTTCTTTTATATATATATATTAAAATAGGTGAGCTGGCTAATCTAATGTGTGCATCGTCTGCTCTATAAGTAAATAGAATGAATCGGTATTTGGTAGGATCTTCCAAACAATGAGTAAGGAGAATGAGCCGGTATTTAGTAGGACGGACAGGGAAAAACTGCTGCTGATACAAATAATGATCGAACTACAAAGACAGATGCGTTAGAGATTGACTAAATTCCACCTGGAAATCTGGGATTATATTTCACTCTGGGAGGCCGTGCCCTTCGAAACAAGAAATGGTCGGGGCCAGTGGGTATGGTAGATGTAAACGGTCACTGTGGGGAGAGAAGATGCCACATAGGACTCTATGTTCGTGGCGATAGTTTCAGGTCTGAATTGGCCAAAATGGACAGATATCGGTGAGTCGTGAGAAAGAAAGAATCCATGACGTTTGCCTTATTTCGCCTGGAGGGTATCGTTTGGGTTTGGCAGAAACAAGGTGATCTCCAGGATTCAGAGTCATTTGCATGAAGAGAAGAAGTAATGAAAAGTAAGGGTGAGGATGATAGTGAATATTTTTATGGAAGAAGATTGCAGGTCATGGTTGCCACACCTTTTTGGCGACGGTGTTGGGACTAGCAAGGTGAATGGGTGGGAGAGAGCTATGGGTGAGCCACCCTATACGCAGTTAGAACGATAAGGTTTGTGGTTATGAAGTCAGACTATTGAGCGATAGGTACCGATTTTGCAGGCAGAGGAACGGGGAGATGCATCCGACGTGGAACTGCACGTAACTAAGCAGCATGTCGGAGCTCTGTTTGAAGTGGAATAGACTAGGTTGATTCCTAAATAATATGAGTAGGGAGATTTACTTTCCTTTCCGCAATGAACGAAAGGGTGACCAATGCGTTTCTCAGAAGCCCAATCCAGTTTCATATACTCGATCGTCAAGTGAGTATGGGTGGTTTAGATTAATGAGAAAGGGTACAGTAATTACTTTACATACTTCGTTTTTAAATGCAAAAGTAAATGGTGACAGAATGCGCAGCTGATAGGGAAGTTTATTCCATAGTATCGAAAATCCAACAATAAAGAATTTGGTTCTAACGCAAGTCTTTGGAACAGGGAGCAATATAATAGAATCCGCATTTCGGAGGGAGTATGGGAGTGGGTTTCTAACAAGAGGCGCACAGACGCAGCTGTCCTCTGTGAAAACATTGTTATAGAGTACCAGGTTTACTCTTATGCGTCGGAGCCACAGGGGATCTAATTTCAACAAATCGCAGCGTTCCATGTAATTCAGGCTTGTAGAGTAGCCAATTAGATGCTTGGTAAATGCACGCTGGACGTTTTCAATCGCCACTCTGTCGCATTGCCTCATGTTGGAGCAGACTAGAGAGCGATACTCTAGAATGGGTCTGACGTGGGTCCCTAAAAGATGCAGTTTGCTTTCGTTCAAATTCAGAGTTCGGTGTAACAGCCAAACTAATCTATTCGCTTTCGCCACTTGTGCGAGAGCATGCTCCGAAAAGTTCAAGGTGTAAGAATAATTTAAGCCCAGGTTGAGAACTTGGCAGTTAACGGGGATGGTTGGGGTCCCAGGCCTGAATTCTCTTGGAAGCATAACGTATTTGTACTTCATGACGCTGCTTTTTTGGGCGGAAAATTTCATCATCCGGTCGTTTGCCCAGGATTTGAGTGACGCTGAGTCTTGTCATATGTTACTAATAGTGGAGCCTAAAGCTTCGGGGTGAAAGGCATGCACAATTTTGATATCGTCTGCGAAGAGGAAAGGAGTCTCGTTTTGAATAACATCGAGGATATCGTTAACGTACAACAGGAAGAGCAGGGTCATAATCACAGGTTTTCCACTGTGAAGGGAAGACGCGGCACTTAATGGTAAATTTGAAGATGTTTGCTAGCAAAATTGGGATATCGCTCCCAACTAATGCGAAGGGAGCCTGTGGTTATGAATCAGGTCCAGAGTGGTAGCCAATTTTGGTTCACACTAACAGATGGGTTGCGTTCTTCGGAAGAAATACAACTGTTGAGTAGGACTCTGTAGTCAAGCGAGATCGGCATGGGGTAGAGGGATGTTATCTTTTACCAGAGCAGATGCAAATGATTCACCAAAAGATTCTGCAACCTTCTGTGGGTTATTTATATGAATGTCGTGTTGAATGATATACGGGACTTGAGTTGCTGAGAACCCAGATGTAGTTCTGCGTTTAAGCAGTTTTGCCAGTGGCGCGTTTGGGTTCGGCTGGTTTAGGGCTTGAAGCTCCTGCTCTTTGCTTCTGTGATCCAGTATTGTTTCTGGAGTTTAAGATAATCGATTTTTTGCAGAAACAACGAAGAGTCCCCGGTTTTAGAAACAGCCCGCTGGAGTTTGGCGTGCTTACTTTTTGTTCGGTCACGATAAATTCTTTCGGGTGGCATGCTTGACGTGTGGGATGAAGTAATGGGATCAAGGCACTTGCGCAGGTTGGAGTAGAACTGATCAAGGACCGGTTGTACTTCTTTTGATAGAAAAAATGCGTCCCCGTTTGAATTACAAACTAGAGTAGGTAGACGATTCCAATCAGCTCTGAAATACGGCCTTAGGTTAGATGAGGGGTACCTATTCAAGAGGGACAATGTAAATGAACAGCCAACAGACAGATGATCACATCCGGGTAAACTAGCTTTAGGACGTTTGAACATGTGTTAAGCCAATAGTAAATATCAAGTGAAGAACATTGCGATTCCTCGTTTGATTAGTTACTGTTTGGGCCCAGGCACCATGATGAATGCTTTTAATGTAAGGGAGCAATTAATTTGGAGCGGAAAGCTTATACCATTACATGCCAGATACACGGAAATCACCAGCGAGAAGCTTAGGACCTGGTAGGTCAGAAGCAATATTCATTTGTTGTGTTATCATCAAAAAGTCGTTTGGGCAAGAGCTAGGGGTGTAGATGCATCCAACAAGGAGGGCTTCATTGCCCATCACAGCTCTAACCCAGACGCAATCTTGGATTGTGCTTAGCATGGTATCCTGGCACAAAGTAGCTGGCATAAATTCTCTGACGTAGATAAGGTAGCCACTTCCATGCTGGGCTTCACGGCTTTTCCTGGAGGATTTATAGTCGGGAATTATTATGGCGTTGTCAGTAGCATGTTTGTTTAGCCACTTCTCTGTGATAAGTATGAAATCAAAGTTCTACGAGAATGTGAGAACACGATATATTTAATTTTCTTTAACATGGAGCGTTCACTTAACAATAGCAGCGAAAAAATTCCCGAAGAGCCCTTTCCGCTGACTGATGTCATGGTGAATGAAGCTCGGCTTCTTGTTTGTTGACCGTCTTCGGGAGAGTCAACTTTCTTAGTTTCAACCAATTTTGTTTCATTTGGGGCCTCCCTTATCTGGATTAGTGTTGCATCATTTGAATGGGGAATCTCCGGCCCAGGGCAACATGACTGGAAGCGGACGGTAGCTGACCTGCCAGGCGAGTTTGGCATGACTTCTGGTGGGTTGTTCACTCGTGGGCCGGGGTGATGTAATCCATCCACGTTGCATTCAGTCACACCGGACATTTCCGACGTGGTCATGTTTGCCATCGCGCATTCAGTTACATAGGGAGAGTAGGGTGGGCCATTAGCATGGCAGGTAGGGCGGAAAGGGGGTAGTTTAGAGAGAAAAAAGGGTTTGGCAGATAGGGCACATAGTCGTGAAATGGGGGCGTGTTAGGGTATATGGGAGATATAGGTAATCATGGGGAGCCGCTAAACTTGGTCTATGGTCCACATTGTTTACGGGTTTGAAATGAAGTTTGTTCCGTTAATTTAGGGTGACATCCGTTGAGTTTGCTGTGGGGCTAAGGGCAAAGGGATGCAGGGGTACCTGACGATATCCCTAGAAGGCGGTGGGAAGAGACCGGTTTGTCCTAATAGTTGTCCGTGTAAGGGAAGCTGGGTAGCGGCTTTGGGGTTTGAAAGGTGGAAACCAGAGGACTTGAAGGACCTAGTCTGCCTTCGATATCCTGCTGCGTATGACATTCCAGGGGTTGTTGGTTTGTTTACTAAACTGATGCTGAAATTTGGGTCAGCTTTTCTTAGTTGTGTGATACGAGGTGCGTGTTGTGGCCTCTTGGGCGTAGATAGCACTGGTAGCGTCCCTTTCGGTGACAAATTTGGGGTGTATTGTGTGTATTGGGGTATAGGGGCGAGAGGAATAATGGGACCGGCTTTAGGCATGGCAGCCAGAGTAGGCAGACTGGATGATTTAAACACACTGACCGCCTCATTTGCAGATTTTCACTGGGATTTTAAAGATGGGGTTGTAGATGACTGTAGCGGGGACTTGCACCCTGTATTCGATGGTTCAAGGTGCAATTTTTTACGTGGAGGTTGGATGGGAGGTAAGGAGAATGACTGACCTAAGTCAACTTCATGTTTAAGAGGGAGTTTTGGGGTGTGATCGTGACCATGGGTTCGGTGGTGCAGGAGGATAGCAGGGGGACTTAATAGTTTGCACGCTGTGGGAGGCGGGGTGTTCCTTTTTGGAGACCAAGTGCCTCACGTCGGAGCGGTGTTTTATCCTCCGCAATCCCTATAGACTTGTACAGGGTGTTTACAGCGACGGTATTGCCCTTTCTGACGAATTCACGGGAGACTTTTTCGTCTTGGAATTGCGTCAGGAGCGAGCATGATTTTTGTTGGATCTTTTTTCTCCTTGTTTTATTAATATTATTATCGAGGTCGGCGCCGGATACAGGCGAATTGTTGCCGCCTTGAGAAGTTGTGGTAAGCTTCTGTGACCGTAATGTCTCCCTGAAAAAGAATTTTATCAGTGGAGATCTTGATATTTTCATAAGGCATGTAGTTGGAAATGGTTGCCTTGTTTGTTATAAACTCCTTGGCGGGTAGTTCAATACGAAATTAGAGGGAGCTTTCCGAAACCTAGATCACAGACAAGAAAGGTGGGTCGTACTACAGGCATTGAGGACGGTAGATTGGACCAGTGGCAGGGGAGGGCGGCCGGGTATAATAAAGAAAACAGCGTTCTTCGTATTCACAATGTGTTTTTGGGCTTATTTGGTTGAGAAAAAGAAGCGTCCTTTGGCAGCCAGATTGCTAGCATCAGTGTCATTGAAAGGGTCAATTAGGCTTCCAAATGAGGACAGTTTAAGTGACAAGTCCTGTTGAACTTCCATTTCTAGGTCCTTATTCTTAGGAAACATCCAGAGCTTTGGAAACAGAATTAATATGTCAATAAGCGGAACTGAGTACGGTTTACTGGAAATCATGGTTTTAAAGGTCTTCTGAGTAAAATAATGCGGCGCTGACGTCGCGTTGGTTCGCCTATCGAAGGCATGAAAGGGGTTGTTGTGAGTCAAGAACGTTTGAAAAGGCTATGAGATGCTATAAAAGTTTGGCAACTTCCTAACAGACCAAGTGATGATGTCAAAACGTGTGGGAGCAGGAAGGTGAAAAGATAAATGGACAGGTCATTTGGTACATTTGCTCCTAAAACTAAATCGATAGACGGATAGAATATGGGGTTACCAGCACAACAGCGTGACATTACAGGCTCGAAATAAATATTGGCAGAATGGTCAGCGTGGTATCAGGTCAGAGTGTAATGAACAAAAATTTAGGGGATAATTTTAACTATGAAAATGGTTCTTATTATGGTAAAAATGCTACAATAACGCCGTAAATTGCCAAAAACAACCACGAGAACAACTCACAGCGAGGAGCCGTTTACCGCAAAATAGTAAGTTTCGAAAGGTAGAGTTGTTTGTAGTTCCATGAGAATGATCACTGAGGATGGACGTAAAATTGTCTTTCGGCGACTGAACTTTCTTCCGGAGGTCTGTTATCATCTGCTCAATGTGGGTACATTTTTGTGAGCCGTCTGCTATAGGTTTATTTGTGTCACAGGACATGGGGTGCTCCAGTCTGAATGTAACAAGATGTTACCGTTTGGTTTGAAGTGTAAGGTGGTCCATTCTCTTGCAGAAAATACTGGACGACTGGTGACAGATCTACTGGAAACTTTATTTGAAGACACCTTAGATCGAGGTCAAAGGAGACACCAGTGACAGAGCAGAGACTTCAATCACAACTGGGATTTGTCTACCTTGTGCAAATAGTGATCTTCCTCACAGAGTACTATGTTGGGCTTAAGAACAGACTAATCATGCTCCGTGTTATAACGTATTTATACTCTATTCCAGGGATTTTTCGGCGCACATTCGTCTGTGGTTTTTTCGAGAAGACTTATCTTATAATCAGGCGTGGCAAGGCTAAATAGGACATGGTGAGTGCCAATTTTGTTTGCTGTATCATATAAGAAATTCCGGCAAATATTCAAAGATAATAACTGCATATAATGTCTAAACGATTGCGCCAGAATGTAAGCTATCAGTCCGAGTAAACCGCTTTAATGTAGGCTGTCGTTAAAGCGAGCGGGATACTGTAAAGAGAACACTATTCGACTGAGCAGCGTGGTAGTGCTCCGAGGAGTGGATACGTTCGTGATGTTAAATGAAGTAGGCAGGCCAACAGATACGTCCGCCCTTAAAGCCAAACATGCTGAACAAGTAATTTACCTTTCATAGTTTTACAGTGCTTATATTTAGTTCAGGTCAGAGCTGGGAATCTGACAATCTAATCTCGGACAAAATACTGACAAGGTCGTTAGGCACAAAGTAATTCACAAATGGACACTTTGAAAAAGCAAGTGAATTTTTTCACTAACAAAACGATTTGATTTATTCTAAAAAGGCTAGCATGAAAACCTGATAGACAAAAACCCAGGATGCCAGTTCACTTAAAATTCTGGTCTCGAATAGCGAGGAGCCGTTGACCAAAGAATCCGAGATGAGGAAGGAACTCGATCATACGAGAGTAAGAGACATCCTGCGGTTTGTGGGTCTAACTCCCAGTGCGGCATATATGAGTTTACAGAGTGGAAATATAGAAGCAGCCTAAGCAGCTCTTTAGATCTGCACCACCAAAGCCACTACCATTAGAGTTACTGGATGAAGCCGTCAGTGACGTGCTGCTGGCCAAGGGGGCGTCCTTTTAACCTGGCTCAGGCCAGCGTTATCCCAAGGTCCCCGTCGTCCCCTTAAGGGCGGAAATAAAGTGCCGGGCTGTCCACGACCACAAAGCGGGGCCCCACTCTATGCTCAGAGAGGGGGTATCCCATTGGGACGTCAGACATGCAAGTACCAGGCCAATGCTCTCAAGACCTCACAAGTCCACCGGCTGTGCGGCAGCCCGTGAGTGGAATCCCAAATCATAGCAGCAAGCACGGCGAGAAGGCACACCATCAGGAGGGTTGTGAAACAATGAGGGCAAATAAGAAACCGTTCCAAAAATGGTAAATGACGTCACGGTGGATGAAAATCCGCGGCCAAAAAAGTGGCCTTCCTTCAGGTACTTCGTTGGAGGGGCAATTCGACGTATGCAATCACCTGTGATACACAGGAGTTCGCGACTCTCCGTGGCCGCGGGCGGCCGCACGCAACACCAAGCCAATGTGCGGTGCTACCTCGCAGCGAACAGACGTGGAAGCTTTAATCTACACGAAAGCCTTTGGAGCAAGTTGAGTTCGCTAAGTACAAGCGAGCTTTGCCCATAAGGATTCTGTGTACTTGGTTATCCAGCGATGGCCATATACTCCAAATGGCATCGCGAAAAATTCCGGTATGTAGGAGGGACGGGAAGAAGATGCTTCCAGGAGGGGGATGGCCATCTTTGTTCGGTGATGGTGTAGAACAACTAGAAGCTGAAGTCAGACTCCGCGTTAGGAATTAGCGACTGCGCACCTTTACGCTTACACGACAAAAAGGAGAATGCTTCATTCGGTCTGCGTGTATCTCGCTGAAACTTAATAATAATGTACATTTCTCTATTCGAGAGAACCATGGGCAAGGCAAAATCAAATCTGCACAAGGATGATGCAGAGAAAACGCGAATAACAGAAATTAGAAGGGACGTGCCGATGTGTGCAACCTTGGGTTAATCGGGAAGCATACAGGAAAGCAGGATCATATCCTGCAAAGTAATATACAAGTCACAGTTATACTATTGAAAAATGAAATTTTAACCAACCGTTTCGACAGAATGCACAGATTTTCCTGGGACCGTTGGTTAGCAGCTGACTATGAGTCACTGCGTGTTTAAGTGCACTAAATGTGCAAGTTTCCGGCACAGAACGTGACTAAAGCTCAACGGCGAATGTCAAAATATGGCCGGAGTCCTCAGACGTCGATAGCGTTGCGTAGCTGACAGATACGTAAAGCTGTGAAGAAGAGGAACAGTTCGAGTAATGGAGGAGGTAGCCAAATCTTGCAATCATTTTCGGGCCTGACAATAGTTCCTGCTAAACTACTGATCGTGGGCGAATTCAACCTGCTGAACATTGGCTGGAAAGTCGAAACGTGCATATCGGGACTCGATAGGAAAAAATTCTAGGTTAGTTGCATGGAAATGTCATGCACCGACGTGCAACGGAAAACACTGGGCATGGGACTGGAGGTGAACGACCGCTGACTGACCACGTGGTTGCAAAACAGGAGGAAAGTAGATAGTAGCCAGAGCTTTATCCTCCTTTGGGTAAGAGCGATCAAGTGGTTGTTGAAGGAACTTTGTGTGGGGATGTTACAGAACTTGCTTAAAGTGGTAAGAGACTATAAGGAAAAGAAAAACGGAAAGCCTCGTGATGAGACCCTAGAGCTACCAGGGGACACTAATGAAATACGTACGGAAAGCCTGTGGGGCGTACTGAAAGAGCCCCTGCACGTCCTTTAAGACCAGTTTGAACGACTGAAGGGATAAAGCAAAGGAGGCGGTGCAGTTTGGTGGAAGGCGGGAAAAGGCAGAGCTTTAAATGGTCGGGACCGACGTTGGTCTCTCCAAAATGCCCAACAGAGTAGTCAGAAGTGGACGCAATATACTGAACATAGAAATCAGGCTAAAAGTTTAGGGCAAACAGTCGAATACAATAACCAGGCGACATTAGCTAAAGAGCGGCTAACGAGATACCAAGCTTGCGTTTAATGAAATGGATTCCCAAAGGAGGAAGTTGGCCTACTAGCAACGGATGGAAATTCTGTGACGGTGGGCGATAGCCGCAAAGCAAACGCACTACGTGGCTACTTTTGCAATGTGCATGGGGTGGGTGCGAGTGCGCATAGACAGTTAGATCTTCCAATGCAGTCACTAGGTGGAAGACTCGCAGACAACAGAAGATGTGATTCGTATACATCTATGGAATATAAACGATAATAAGTCAGCCGGCCGGATGAGGTCCAACCGGCTATTATAAGGCTTCCGGTGGACCTCTTGCCAAGGCCGGTCTGCAGATCGTGCAAGGCGGCCCTGCGACAAGGAAATCTGTCGCAAGACTGGGAGACGTCAGCCATGGTGTCTATCCACGGATTTCTGGAAAACAGACTCTGTGCTTCTTAAACGAAGCAACTCGCAGACTAGAGAAACGTATACCGGTAGAACTACGTTATCACGTCTTCATTAAGGCTTTTTACCCGGTAAGTCATCGGCTTTAACTGCTCAAGTTGCGGTCCTCCTGCATAGATGGTAGGGAACTGAAGTGGGTAGGGAAATTTTTAAATGGTGGAGCCTTTTACGTCCAGGACGGATTGACTAGTTCGGACACGATGGTTGTCACTGTTGGGGTGGCGAAGGACTCGTAAGTCGGACCACTATTTTTAACGTTTGCAAATGATTTACTCATTAATCTGCAGTCTCTTAGCTTCTCCAGGTTTTGGGACCTCTAAACGAGGTGGTCAAGGCAGGCAAATCATCCCAGTATTATATCGAGCAAAAACGTGTCCTCCGCAACCAAGGAAGCAATGGAAATCCCTTTGGAACTGTGAGATAGAGCGAAGCAATGACATGGATGACGGTGAACCGCTGCGTGAAGGTGTATCGAGAGAAAGAGCCACGAAATGCGAAGAGGAAGATAAAAGGTGATGTGCAGTGTGTTAAATAAAATTCCAACGCCGATGCAAAATGAGAAGTTTTTGGCTAATTCCAACTGGTATCAAATTGTTTACCGACACTGAAAAGAATATAGCCCCAAAGGGGGAAGAAAAGAGGATGCCCGGCGTTGTGACGATACCTTAACGGCAGGGTTTTTATGTGGCTGTTTTCGTAGGTTCTCTCTGGTAATATGATGGGCGTGTTAGCCGCCGTTAGTTCAGGATGTATAGTCAGGAATATTAGTCTGCTCGTGACCAGTTACCTTTGAGGATCACATTAGGCGCCTTCTAGTTCCGAGCAGACCGCAAGTTGATATTGGCGAATCATGGTAGTTCTGTTTCAGCAAGGCCTGAGTAGTAAAGCATTTTATTCAAGCTGGAATATTTTGCGTCATATGCCTAGCATGTTTGGAATAAAGGGAGAGGTCGCGGCAAAATGGAGGGAGTTCCAGCTGGTAAGTTTCGGTGGGTGGCGAAGAAAAAGTGAATAAATAGATAAAATGACTGAAAATCGTGAGTGTATTGAAAAATGCGGAAGGCGTATCCTGGTACTGACACGTAAGCCTAATGGACAGCCTTGGGAAAAATGATGTGCCAAGGCTAAGCTCAATTTTAAAGTGATTTGAACTGCTCTGTTTGCCCAGTGATATAAGAGGGTTAAACTTGGTTTTTGTCCATGTTGCTTTGGTATATGTGATTCTTTTGCGCTTTCAGGCCAGGTGGCATGGAACAACAAACTGCGAGATTCAGACCCCGTAGTCGGAATGGTACCCCAGAAAATCCTTTGGACGATTTTGACGCGTGCCATCGTACTACACCTGTGGAGCAGCGGTCACTTCTCTTCAAACCAATACGGTTTCTTGCTTGACGGGTCCTTCATCATTGACATGATATACCCTATGGAAAACCCAAAGCAGGAATCTGATGGAGGGACGGTCCTACAAGTCATCTTCATGGATTTTCCAATAGTTTATGGACAGATCCCGCATAAACAAGGGTCTTATGGCGCTTCTGGGGTGTTGCCAACTTCGCTTAGTAGTTTTCTTACAGTTCGCTTATTCACTGTCAAAAATAGTTCCCCGATCTCCCAGCTTTCTGCAATCTTTATCTGCTTCTGCAAGGTTTATTACTGGGCTCCCTTCTGTTTCCTCCTCAGGTAAACGATCTTCCGTGCAACATCCCACGGAACACTGTTTTGTACGCTGATAATGTCATTATCCAGAGGACTGATCACTACCGCCTTCTCCTAAGAAAAATGGGAAGCAGGCTGCATAAGAAGAATGAAATAAAAGAAATGCAACAGGAAGTGCATTTTGTGCTCTTAAATTAGATGTTTTTCTCGTTTTCCTCCAATACATCTTTAAATATTTGATATTACGGTCCAGATTTGTATATAACGGAACACTCTTGTAGTAACGTTTTGTCGCCGCGAGCTTCATGTGAGTCCTCTGCCTCTTCCTTGCAATAAAAGGAGATCATTGAACTGAATCTGCTTTGGACCGTCGAGCCAGACATCCAGTGTGATGGGAACTCTTGAAAGAGTCCTGCGTGATAGGATAGTCGACTACCTGGAAGTCAGCAAGCTAACGATGGCAGACCCACATGGCTTTTGGCACAAACGTTTCTGTCTGACCAACCTGATGAGTTCCTGGACGAAGTACCAGGTAGAATTGTCAGGGCCGAAAGGGTAGAAACCTGCTGTCTGGACTTTCCAAAGGCCTTTGATTCCGTGAACCACAGGCATCTTGACCAGAAAGTGAAGGCTTTCGCAGTTGATGCTAAGGTGAAAATCTATATAGCATAGAGTGTAAAGTGCAGATCTTTCAGAGTGAGAGCCGAGGGGCATGTGTCGGACAGAGGGTTGCTACACAGCGGGGTGCCTCAGTGGTCTGCCTTAGGGTGACTGCTCTTCCTTATGTGTGTAAACGACATAGACAGCGGATTGGAAAACCCGTGTCTCATGTTTGCTGACAACACCAAACTATTGGCGGCAGCATCCAGTGAGGCTATCCAGTGAGATTTGGATAAAGTTTGCCAGTAGTCGGTGGATTTGGACCTTTCTTTGAACTTGAACAAACGTCAGCAGCCCATGGAAGGAGATGCAAATTCCCCTCGTCACTTGGGTCCACCTGAGCGTCAGGTTGCAATGGAATAAATTCAGTGAGCAAGAGACCTGAGAATGTTAATGAGTACGGACCATAAAACCAGTTTGCAATATCAGAAGACAGCCAAGAATGCATGGGGTGCCCAACGCCGACTTAGAAGGAACATAGGATCTAGGAAGACTAAATTTCTTCTGCCACTGTTAAAGGCATTTGTCCGAACGCACTTGGAATACTGTGTCCAGGCATGGAGACCATATTCGGTAAGAGACAGCAAAATGCTGGAGCAGTTTCAGAGTGTTTTCACACGGGTGTTTGGGTAGTTGAGGCACATGGGATATGGGCAGAGGATGAAGGCGCTTGGCTTGTACTCCCTGGATAGACGTAAGAAAAGAGATGACTTAACACAGATTTTCAAGATCACTACGGGTTTGGCCGAGATACGGGGTCACCGCAGAACCTGATTTCAAATAGAAAGGAACGAAACACTTAGAAGCACCGTGAAAACGATTGTGCGAGAACATGTAACCACCGGGTTGAGGAGCAAATCGTTTGAAACACGAAGCTGAAAAAAGTTACCGGAGGAAGTGGTCGAGGTGAGGTCAGTGCGCTAATTTCGAGGGAGACTATATAGTGCATGGATAGCCATGTTTGGAGAGGATAGTTTGTGAATTGTGGGGTTGAGGTGGTCGACAGGAAAGCTGTTCAGCAACTGTTTCCTCATTTGTAGGAACTTAGGAGAGTTTTCCACCCTCCTGTTGCCGAGGCATCGGAAGATCTAAGGAGCTCTCGGTGTAAGAACCTGTACGATCGGGCATTTCGCCGTATAGTCCTGTTATCTAACTGGAACTGGAACTTAACCGAAAGGAACGGCGGCGCAGTCGATTTTCAAGGTCACCGGTCAGTGCGGTTATATTGACTATTGGGCCGATGGAAAGGTCAATCGAATCTATCGACTGACGCATGGTTTCCAAAACTTCAAATGAATCGGAACTATTAGCGAAGCTCGAGGAACAAAACAGGTAGCCATCTATTAGTTTCTGCCAGACGTTCGCCAGGGCTTTGCTTGCGGATTCCAAAGCTGTGCCCTCTCTTAACCTTCGGCAACGAGATCGCAGTATTTCAAGTTCGATTTCTACGGAATCTTCTGTAGAAGAGTTCAAGAGTAAGTGGTCTTCTATTATATCTTCTGATGTTCGTTGAAACTCTTTGTTGTCTCCAAAGTTTTGAAGGACGATTTGTCCATTCTATTTTGTTCATTGAGGTTTACCTGTCTCATTGTTGCAATAGATATAATCGTTAATTTCATACTGCAGACGAAGGCACATATCTTTGTTTATTTGAAGGGTAGATTTGCTTGCGTCAGCTGTCTCACATCGGCATTTGCCTATTTGACAACCGCAAGATCAAGATCAACGCTTTTTTTCCATTGGACATGTGGAGCTGACAATTCCGGATTTGAAAGTGGTGGTAGTCTCCGTTTTCTGATGCCAATCATCCTTATATCCCCTTCTACTGGAAAACTCCTTGGGCTTCGTCCGACCAGTCAAAGAGAAACTGGTCCACGACCCAGTTAATCGGTTGTTTCCACTTACTAATCACCCATCATGATATATGAGGGGAGCTCCTCCGCTTCTAAGTCTTATGTAAAGATGACTGTGCCTCGTGGTTAACCATGCCAAATAGAAGGAGGGCGAAGAGGCTGATGCACGTCCTGCTACTAATGTGTCGTTGACACTTCCACCTGAACAAAGCCGAAACTCCGGTTTCTTATACGGTGTTCAGCTATCGAGAGCTTCATCACCGCAAATGGGAGATAACACGATTAGTATTCCAGCTGTCACTTGGTTAAAAGGCTATCCAGTCACCCTTTGCAGCTATGCTCATTTGAGTTCAGTTCCGTTCTTCCAATCGCTGACCTTACGTCAAATTGCTCTGCTTTTATTTGCCACCTCACAGCACTACTCAAAATAGCCCACCAGGAATTGTGAAAGACCAAATACTGAATAAGTTAGTCCCATGTAAGAAAGGAAGGATTTGGATGCAAGAATGCCTGACTGAGACATTGAGCCATGCCACTTACTGTCCCCAACCATCGCGTGGCGCAATCTCGTCAACCTCAACTCACCAGTCTGATTAGATCTACACGACCTAGTCCATTGTTCAACGCTTCCACACCTTATTGTCATTATACTTACTGATAATCTCGACTTACCTTCCAACCACTCTCTTCGTCCAAGAGCTGCGTGAACGTGCACAATCATAATCTATTCATACTCAATGCCTCTTATGACGATTGCACCCTAGGCCCCAATACCTTACATCCAACTTCTAAGTTACAGACAAAATTCTCCCACTACATTCCAACAAGACTCAAGACGACGATTTTCGAACACCAAAATTCTTTGCATGCCTTCCGTCGGCCACAGCCATGTTTCTGAGCCGTATAGGAAGGCCGACCCAACTCCTGTTGTACAAGCTCAGAATTTGATCAAAAACCGGATGTGTTACTGATACTGTAGATGCCTCAAGTTGGTAAGTGCTGATCAAACCTTCCACATGCGCAAACTGTTTCACATGCGCCTACCAAAGGGTCAAAGCTGCGTATTCCATCCAGTTATTTCCTCGCTAAAACACTCCAACTTAGGGACGGTGCAATTCCGCAGTTTTGTGATACTCCACGAGCATTGCAGCTTTATCATCCAGGCAAGCAGGAAAGGTTTGTGAGTCGCACGATTTGAACCTGCATTCTGAGGTAAAATACACCGGTGGTAGTATTCACCGATGCTTCTTGAGAGTTAGTGATTGACCCTGAGTGCGGCAATAATCACGACGCCGTCGTTTGGTGTTAAACTGCCAGGGAAAGCCCTACTGCCCGCTGCCTTTTTCTTAGAGTTACGCGTTGTTTTAGAAAGAATAAATATACAGAGTACACACAGAATAGACTTACACGAGTGACAAGGGAAAAGAATCCAATATTAGATTTCTAATCTGCACATTGCTCAATCCCTTGTTCCATCCAATCCTAGCGATACTATCCTGAGGTCGATGATAAAAACCTTAGCAGACTACGCTGGTTGGGTCACGTGTTGCGTATGATGAACACTCGTCTACCATACCGTGCCTTATTTTGCCCCTCCCACGGATGGGAAAAAGCCACGTGGAGTTCAGTGGATGGCGTGACAGCGTGGAACAAGAAGATACACAGCGAACTTAGGTAAATTAGGTGTCGCACGTCTTCATGATTTTGGGTCTGAAAGACCCATCAACTAACTAGCTGAAGACACTGAAGGATATGGCAGTAAACCGTTAATAGTGGCGATCGTGTTGTCATTTTTTGTCGAATCAAAACGAGTAGAAAATTTTTTTGTTGCGCTGTATTCTGTGTGTTGGCTACTGTGACATTCTTATCTTTCCCCGGTTATGTAGGTCCCCTTCCTTTTCCCCTTGGATATTCACTCTTTTTATAGGAAGATGTAGCCCTAGGGAAAAAGCAGCTGTCAGTGGGGCTTGCCTTGCCGTTTAACACTAAACGATGATGATAATGATGATGACACATTTATGATCAAATAGTAGTTAACGGCGTTACTCATATTTGGCCCGGATTTACAAGCATGAAAAGATCACGTTCAGACAAGGTCGAAACTAGGAGCGCTTGTGTGTGTGTGTGTGCGTGTGTGTGTGTGTGCACGTCCCGTTACCAAGCCATTCATTTCGGAAAACGAGGTAATTGGAGGTAATTTCCGGAAGGTAATAAGCAGTTTATTTCCGGTTGTTTAGAGTGGTAGTCACCGGCCATGTTGTCAGCTCTTCGTTCTGTTGGACAACTAAGCGTGACCTGACATAGTACTGTTTGACGTAGTTACGGCGTCGATACTGTCAAAAATCGACACGGTCTTCGCGGGAACTAGTAGAGTAGTTCTGCGAGACCTTTATTTCATCTAATTGTCTTGATAAATTATGATTAGTTCCATTTAAGTTGTAGTTTTCGTCACTTTATAACTGGATTATTGATGCGCACGTGCATCACTCGTGACTGTTGCCGTAAGCCATTCCGTCTGTTTCACTGTACGCGTATGTCTATGCGCACATAGCTCTGTCCATTGTTTACTGGAAGATTGCTGGCGTGTTCACATCTTTGGGGATGTTCCAGTTTGGTATTACGTGATTCGCGTACCACCGACGATTTTAACTCCTGCTTCAGCAGGGTTTGGCCAAAAAATATGATGACAGACTGCGTGATGATGAGGGTGACAGCTATGCGAAGCAAATAAATGAGCTGTAGTTGCCACTGTTGGTGACATTATCATCCGGCCAGCAATTGTCGGTTGTCTCCTGTTCCACCGCCATGCGTCACTATACGTCACGTTGCATGACAAAGGCTAACAGATCTTTTTTGCATTTCTGCTGCATTGCCATAGAGCTTCCGTCCGTCCACTCAGTACTTGGAATATTCTGATTGTGGATCATTTGTAATCCGATATTTTCATCTATCCATAGGTCTGATAACAAAATTTGAATTTGACCGTACAATTCTGTTATATTTGGTGAAGCAAAGCTACGCTCTATTCAGTACACTCCAGGTCGCTGACGGCGAATGGTTAAAGTAGCAACTAGCCCTGAACAAACTGGCCCCAACCTAACGTCTTCCGACTGAAGACAGCGCAGTTCCGTTGCGTGAACTAAGGCGTGGTGCATGCGGTCTGCCACTGTGTAAGACCATCGTCATTAGTCAGATTGTTAATTGCTGGTTTTCCTGGGCTTGGGTGTAGAAGAACCGTCTGTTTCTACACTATTTCCTAATTAGCACAATTATTTGAATCTGTGCCCAAATTACACTCCCTTTTGGTTGAAATCACGCTTACACAGACTTGAAACACGACCTATCTTGCATGGGTGCATTTGTGATTAATTGCTGATTGTTATGCATTATTTTACATTTGGCGAGCAAGTGTATGTTTGTCAAATCTTGTGGAAAGAAAACGTTTTCATCTACTTCAAAAAGGTTTTGTCACAATTCCGTAATAAAGTCGGAAATGGTGCAAAAGTGTAACCTCGAACGCGAAGACGGAAGATACTGGGTTCCCTGCGTCCTGATCTGTTTCCGACAGTCTGCTTGATTTCGATTTATCCTCTATTGAAAGGTAGACTTAGAAAGGTAGAAGTCGCTACTCTGTAGTTTCGTAAGTCGAATGAAGGTGTATCCTTCAATTCAATTTAGTGGTGGCCAGTAATTGATAATCTTCCTCCCACGGAGCGGAAAAAGCCACGTGGAGTTCAGTGGATGACGTGACAGCGTGGAACAAGAAGATACACAGCGAGCTTAGGTAAATTAGGTGTCGCACGTCTTCGTGATTTTAGGTCAGTTTAGCTGCCACACGCAAACGTATTTAGTCCGACGTCTGCAGCTGTGAATCCTTGGGAGATGTCACTTGATTCCCCAACGGAAGTGCAGTCACATATTCGGCTTCTGAAGAGAGGAAAAACAGCCGGTCCTGACGACCTTCCTCCAGTTCTTTTCAAATTGGATGGGGAAGCTCTGGTGAAATCACTTACCTCCTTGCTTTATCGTATTTGGAACAAGGAGTGTATTCCGTCATCGTGGTGCGAGTCACTAATTGTGCCCATCTTCAA
Source organism: Fasciolopsis buskii (assembly GCA_008360955.1). Lineage (NCBI taxonomy): Eukaryota > Metazoa > Platyhelminthes > Trematoda > Plagiorchiida > Fasciolidae > Fasciolopsis > Fasciolopsis buskii. Next base: position 51,569 of record LUCM01001362.1, read on the forward strand.
GGAGGGCGCATGAAGTGACTGTAGCAACCATCGGAGGATTAATTTAATTCCGATAGTTACTAAGGTGTTAGCTTCGATAATGCTGCGCCGTTTGACACCGATTCGCGAGAGTAATATCCGCGAACAACAGGCCGGATTTCGGCCAGGTCGAGGTTACATCGACCAAATGTTCACTCTTCGACAGATACTCGAAACGCGCCACACGAACCGGTGCCCTAAGATAATCGTCTTTCTGGGCTTGAAATGTGTTTTCGACTCAGTGGATTGATCAGCACTGTTCAGTGCTCTCCACCGGCAGGGTGTGCCAACGAAGTTCGTGAACGTGTTACGAGCATTGTACTCGCATATCTATGGTCGCGTTAGGGTATACAGTGAACTGTCACGTTCATTCCGAACGACTAGTGGCGTTCGACAAGGGTATCCCATCTCTCCATTCTTGTTCAGCTTTGTCATGGACGAGGTGATGGAATATGCATTAGGAGGTCTCCGGGATGTCGGAGTCGAACTGGGAAATGGAGGGATGCTATGTGACCTATTCTACGCAGACGATGTCGTGGGCCTTTTCGAGTCTGCGAACCGTACACAATGGGCACTAGATAGACTGTCGAGATCGGTAGTATGGCTAGGATTGGGTGGAGTGACCAGATGAGTAATGTGGAGTTTTCAGGGATCTAGTACTAGGTGCCGGCTCTCAGAACACCTTGTTTCGGTGTATGAAACGTAGTAGACTACGCTGGTTGGGTTATGTGTTGCGTTTGGCGAACACTCATCTACCATATCGTGCCCTATATGGTGTTCCTCTCAATGAATAGAAGAAGCCAACAAATGAAGAGGCGACCTGGAATGATAAAATACACAGCGAACTTGGGTAAAGTAGGTGTCTCGCCTTCGTGGTTGGAGTCCGAAAGACTCGCCTACTGGCTGGCTGGAGACACTTAATGATATGGCGGTGAACCGTGAACAGTGGCAGTCATGTTGTCATTTTCCGTCGAATGAGAATGATTGAAAGAGTGCGTTTGTACAGTTAGACTGTGTTTCGTGTGTTAGCTGCAGCAGCATCTTATCTGTTCCCGTTTGTGTCGGTCCACTCCCTGTTCCCCCTGGATATTCACTCTTTTTATAGAAAGATGTAACTCTAGGGAAAAAGCAGCTGTCTGTGGTGCTTGCTGGTTAATGGTGAGCGGTGATGATAATGATGACAGTGAATCACAAAACTGTTTCACTTAATTGCTGCTCTGGCAGGAAGATTTTCTTGTGTGGATGCATTGTAAGCAGGTTTTTATGTTGAACGCTGGTGATAAAAAATGGGAAAAGTTTCAGTCAGTTTAAACGCTTCACTTCGTTTATTTGCAGATGTTCCAACAATTAACAACTCCGGCACTGTAAGATCTGGTGGGAGCTCTACTATATCACTCCCCTCTGTGATGAGTTGGGGTTCAAGTTCTCCGTCCTCAAATGCCACATTAACTGAGCAGTGGTCTCACGTGGTCAACAACTGGGATAACTATGCAAAAAAACGATCATATGTCTCAGTAAGCTGACTTATTCAGGGTTTTTCACGTGAATGCTGTCATTTCACAAATATATATTGCTAATTTTTAACTTCACCTTAACTCAGTTCGATTTGACTGAACACTTGAAAGGTGCAAAACGTACCCAAAACATATCCACACTATCGTTTAGGATACCCAGAAAAACTTGCGACTTAATTGGATCTTTACTCAACCCAGCTGAAGTCGGCGATATCCACTATTTTTGAGGTATATATGGTAAGGATTCCTGCGTCGCGGTTGTCGCTGATTGCACGGCCTCTTTGATCTGCTCCCAATGTTTGGTCGGATCCTTGGTGTTTCGCTGAAAATTTCGATTGGAACTGAAGTCGGCGATTATCGTCTATCGTCAGTTCTGCCGGACAAGGTTTTTTGTGCTAGTTTGCCCACAGACTAGGCGCAAACGAAAGCGAGCACGGACCAAAACACAGTCTGAGTCTCCGAGTGTGCACTAGAATGACCAGCAATCTTCGGTTTTTTCCTGCCAATCGTGATCGATGACAATGTGATTAATCTGATTCCAACGCTGTGACAATGCAGGAGGGCTCCAGGTCCGATCGGCTGGGATAACAAATCAGCTTCCGATGTGCGGTTGCATCTCCACTAAGTGGCCGGGTTGGAAGTTAAAATTACCAGGAACGACTACAACGTCCGTTAAACGCACACTTTAGTGTAATACAGGTAAGTCCTAATAGAACTCGCCTTCCCCATCAGAGGAGCTGCAATCAGGGGGCACATAAACGAATGCGATGAACAAATAACGACGCCTTGGTCCGTGGATATTGAAAAGTACATAATCGCCCAACCGAACTGCACATAAACGATTGCTAATTGGGATTCATTCTACCAGTGCACGCTCCGCTCGCATGCTCAGAGCGATCCCAAAGCCAGCCTGACAATCAGCGTTCAAAACCAGATCATCGGAAACGCGAAGAGTGAAGCGATAGAATGGGGTTGTATTTGAGCTAAGAAGAGTGATCACGAAAGTGGGATCCTGCATGCGCGTTTCGAATACACAGCATACACCTATTTCCAAAATTTTCGAAAGTTCTAGCTAGGGCAGCTCGTTGCTCTATTTGATTGGGTGTGCGGACAATGAAGACAGCTCAGTGAAATAAACATTTGTGTTTGAGTACTGCGTCCAAACACTTTATTCCTCTTCCACTAATGCTGCTATCAGATAAATCCATCGAGCAGGAATTCTTCGTGGCATCTGGCGTGGTCCCTACATTGGCAGAACGAGAATTGGGACATTTTCCTGTAAAGAGGATGCTGGAGATACTCGGGCGAGCGATACTTCTCGGCCGCCCGCACCGTCGAAGGGTTCTTTGTTTGGAAAGTGTGACTGGAATCTTTGATTAAAAGTCTTATCCACAAGGCAATGGGATGTTAACCTACCACGGAACTTGGAGCAGTAGAGTTCTTATCACCACACTCCCCGCTCGATGTAATGGACTGTGCGGTGCTGGTTATCCGGCATTGTGAAATTCATTGTTTGTGCTGTTCGTCTAAGTTTTTTGGGAGGATACTTCCTGGGGGTCCAGCCACTAAGCAGGAGAACGATTCGAGTTCTCAACCAAATCCTTTGATTCTAACGAGAACCTGTCCACAATTCAACTAAAAGTGGCCGAATGAATGTTGTGTAATCTCCATGTTTGCTTAGGATATATATATATATATATTTATATAGTAGCGCAGCACTCTTCAGTGTGAAAACTGTTCCCCTAGTTCATAGATGGATTCACTAGCACATGACTTATTTCTCCCATCCAGTAAAATCAAGTTAAAGTGCAGCGTTTTATAGATGAATTTATTTTGACGTTGGGTCCTAATTGCAAGAAAAAGTAAGATGGAATTTGTACTCTCTCATTTCAGGATCTTATTCGCAAAGGGGTTCCAGATGAATACAGGCCTCTCATCTGGCAGCTGTACACCGGTGCGTATGACTCCGCACCTCGGCGACTTTATTACGGCTACCTGGAGGTGGAGTCTCCGGTCGAGAAAGCGATCAGACGAGATATAGCTCGAACATTCCCAAAGCATGATTTGTTCAAGGAAGAGGTGAGTACCGATAATCGTTTCTTTCTCTTTGTGATCGGATTGTAAAACGAAACCTAGTGTCTAAGGTCTGCAGATTGTTAGACAGGCTAGATATTCGACGGAATCATGGTAAGCTCTCGAGTAGTGGTATTCATCCCATCGACGCGGCATTTGCTTGTTAATTCTGCTCGATTTATTTTGTCCATTATATTTGACGACCAAGTGGTGCATTCCAATTATCGTAAGCAATACCTAATCTGCATTTCAATAGGGACGGAGTGATTTTGGATGACTTCTTTGCGAAAAGTGATGTTATCTCTTAGATGGTCATACTTCTGGGTCGGGTGTTTGGTTCATGCACCGACTATACCTCAGAACGAGAATTATACTAAATTAACTGTTCTGAAATCAAGAAACAAGCTCATCTAATGATTAAAGTGGTTGACATGAATGGTGATGTGCTAGGTAAACACGTAATACTCACGGATATTTGCATAAACAGTAAATTGCCTGGTTTGAAATAGGCGGACTACTCTATATCACCGAGTGAGGACTCCGAGTAGGTTGCTAGTTTCTTCCTCTACTGTCTGAACGACAAAGTATCTGCATTGTGGCATGTTTTTGCATCTTTAAAAAGGTAAGATCCTGTCGTGGGGCTGGGCTTTCTCTAAGCCGAACCCTTGTTCATACGGTGTTGGACGGAGTACATAAGTCGTTATTGGAGCACTTACATTTCACCTGATGGTCGTATATCAAATTGCTTGTCGTCACTTATACAGACTGCTCGACTGTTGTCAATCATTTTGAAGTCGGTGCGACTTCCGATTATCGATCAGATATCTCGTTTTCATCTCAGTGGTAATTTCGATCTTGCAATAAAGGTCTGAAACTTGACCATCGTGAGTGGAATACCCACTAAGACTCTCAACGTCTGAACATTTGAGATCTTCATATTTTTGCTAAGATATGACGAGTGAATTCTATTGGAATTCTTGAGGCTAGGGGCAGGATATTGGAACATAGAACTCAGTCATTTGAGCGGGCGCCGAATTCGGATAGATTAAAATGGTTGATTTTTGGAAGAGTGGTCAAGGTGATCAGTGTGACCAAGCGGAAGGATATAAAACCCTAACTAATGGGCTTTCCCAGAGAGTTCTCATTAGGCTGTCTACTCGGGGCTCACAAGATTCCCCAACGCGATGAGTGGAAGCTAAGTGAAATGGATAAATATTGCAGTCACCATCATTTTCACGTCCGAAATATTTTCACTTCTCATAGTTCTTCTATCTTATAAAATTTTTGCTGTTACTTTGTTCTGCCAGGTAAAAACCAAAAAACAGCAAATCTATATGAGTTTGGGGATTGTACAAACAGGGCTTAGTACTCACGGATACTGGCAGCAGTTCAGAAGGAGGAAGAAGTATCAAAAGGTCGTCTTGGTAAATGGTCTGTTATCACTGGCCATCATTTATTTTTCTGATTTCAGTACCTATTTTTATGATGAAGCTCCTGATGTGGATTTGATTGTCAATCTTCACGATGCGTTCTATCATTCGACCGTTTTTTGTTCACCTGATGGTGAATCTCAGTCCGAATGATGCGATCGCCAGTTTGGTTATTGCCGACTTACTCGTACTAGAGTAGTCTTTGTTTAAGAGCGTATCACATTCTGGGATGTGATGTCACGGATTGGAAATGATCAGGCAAGTATCAAGCGTTATCAGTCGCCGAATCGATTGGTATACCGGTTCTCAAACTTGAACTATGCTTGCAAAAGCGGGGCTAATGCGTATCCTGGGCTTGTCCTGGGTAAAAATTGATGATCGTATTTGCATTCGCCCCACCGATTCTGTCCTTTCAGTCAGTCAGTTGGTTGATCAACCCATTGGATGACAACCGGGCCGACGTAATTGTCTACCACTTTCATTGCCCAAGTCTCATGATAAACTGGAGGCGTTTTAAAAGCTCGAAAATCGAGTAGGAAGAATAGGAGCTTTTGCGCACAGTATACTGCCCCTGATCCACAAGACGTCGTTGTTTTTACTCTGACGTAATGACCTGCATTGACGAATTGGATTTAGAATAGAAGTGTAGCCTAAATCGCTTTGATAGACGCATTCGCCTGAATCTCTTCGATGCGCAAAACGTGTCCATCTTTTTCTGTGGCTTATAATCAATTTGAATCGGACATTTTCCAGTTCATGATGTTTGAAATGATTTCTCTTTATTTGTTTTGATTGTACAGCCGTTTTTGTCATCCATTATTTCAATTGATCTGTCGTTTATTGTCTCACAGAACGGATATGGACAAGAGACTTTGTTCCGAGTAATCAAAGCCTATTCGGTACATGACCGTGAAGTCGGTTATTGTCAAGGTTCTGGTTTCATTGTCGGATTGCTACTGATGCAGGTGAGTTCTTGTATAGCATGTATACACCATGTGCGTATAAACCTATTGGAGTATGCTTGGACAGCCCTCTCCCTCCGAAGGGTGAGGGTGGGGGTGGGGGGCAAAATGTTCTGATGTTCAGATGGAACCGTCAGTTTGGCACACTTTAGCAATGCCAGTAGCAAGCCTCACATTTCATTACTCCCTGCTCACTAAAGCACGAAGACAGCGTATACACCGTTTGCTCGGTTCGCATGAAAAGGTCGCCGAATATACAGGACACCGCGAGGTGCTCCTCCAATACTATATATATAGAAGTAGCAAGTGGTATCTGGATGCGTGAACAAAATTTGCCCGAGAGCACACGACCGGTTTCGCGGTTATTGTCGCTCGTCAGGTATGCGTACCCGGTGCTTTCTTGTCCAAACATCCACATACTTGTGCACTCCGAATTGATATGTCTCACCAGAATCGAATCTGTAGCATCAGGAATGCGCATGGAAGCTCTTCGTTTAGGAGTCCACAGAAGAACCACAACTGTGATTCGTTGATAATTTTTTGTCAGTTGGGCTGAGCCAATCTTAGGAACGAGGCAGAATGCCCCAAAATATACATGTGTATATAGAAGCAGCAAGTAGTACATATATATATATATTTATATATCAACATTTGCAACTATATTTACAGGCCGAAGTTCGTCATTTAATGACTGGGACATTTTACGTTAATTGGGGTTTAATAATGGTTGGCCAATTTTCACTTAGGGTCTATCTTGATTTGCATCGCATTTGACCTTGTCACAAGGTCATTCAAGCGTACTGAGATTCGCTTGCACCGTTATCGTGACAGTAAAGCAGTAAGCTAGAAATAGTAAAATCGTTTTATACTACGTTGTAGGAAGTAATGAACGGATTAAGAAGTTGTCCAGTTCAATTTTGTGCATTTGAACATATCTAGCATCGTAATACAAATGAGATCATCGCGGATGTGCGAGGCACGCGCAGCCTGCGGACTACAAATATGATCGCATGTGTGGATTAAATATCCGATAAAATAGATGCTTATGTTGAACAAGGAGCTGGTTTGCATCGGTGGATATGAACTATGGATCTTATGACTATTCCAAATAAGTTTATGAAACTTTCCTACTCCACTGAAGTTCCATTTTTTTATGTTTAGCTGAATACGCTCTGACAACCAAGGATACTGATGTGACTTTATTACATTCTTCAAACGAAAGTAATGGATGGAAACTGTAAACAATTGATGTTCTCCGGTACTCATTTATAACTCCTCTTTGGAGCGTTAGCATAGAAAATGTTGGGTTGCACCACAATGGCGGTACTTGTTTATAGACACATGTAGACGTAGTCAGTACTTTTTCCTTTGTTGTAAGTCTGCTAACTGAATCAGAAACAAAGATCTTTTTAAGTGGTAATGCACGAGTCAGTAAATCGGAGATTGGAACCAGTTCTTTCATGTTAATGTCAGACGGCAAATCCCGTAGCGATGAATTGACATTGATTAAAAGTATTTTACAGACAGTTCCTTTGCTTGACTCATTATGGCTCGCAGTAAGTCAACAGGTTACCTCCTCGATCGGATTTGGATAGACTTCTGATTATCGTAGGATCACAATTGGCTATTCTACAATTTATAGCAATTGATACCGGGGGTCCACAACGGCGGTGGCCAAGTGGACCAGGTTGTGACGTTTGGACTTAAAGGTCCCGGGTTTGAATCCTCCCACCGCCAGTCAACTTCTCCACTTGGCGGCCCTCTGCTGGCTGCGACCCTCTTCCTGAAAAATGATGTGCATTGTTATTTCATTAATAAAGGAAGTGAAAAGATAAAAGATAAAAAATCAGATGTCCCAACCGTCTACTCATCCTGATGCGTGAATTTTGTTCAATCGGAACACGACGGTAAATGAGTTAGACCGCCCGGAGCAATTATTTTTATTTGGTTTTGCTTATATACTGCTTATGTTTCAAACCTTATGTTTTACGCAAGTAAACGAGGCATGTTGAACGATCCGAAACTAATTGAGTGTTCCTACCCGGGTAGGCTGGATTGCAATCGAGCTGACTGAATGATCGTTGTCTTTCAATGGCAGGTTGGATATTGATACTGCGTGACGAATCATTCGGGAAATTAAATCAAAGATTCTGCTACTTAACACCACCTCATGTCTCACTTTTCATAGTCCAAGTTGTTCTTGTTTTCTGCAACAACTCAATACATCCTTACACAGACAGCGTCTCAAATCGGTTGGCACAAGATGGAGTCATTTGCGTACCTTAAAACCTGTACAGGTGAATTGCCAATAACTCACTGTTGTGCGCGGAAGATGGGCATAATCTCCAGTCAAGAGCTATATTTTGTAATATTATAATATCGATGAATTACCCGGAGAGCTTGATCATTCCTGTATATGTGCGTTTTTTGAAAGAGTGAAGCAAAAGTACACTAAAATGGAGACTAGCCGGTGTTTGCCACACAAACTTCAGACCACGGATTGCACATCTGCTGAGCAGGTCTCATCCAGGTCTGTTAATTTAGTGCGACAAAATTTTAAATATTCGCCTAACTTGGTTTCTGAGATGGCTTTCCGTCTATCCTCTAGCCGAATCAAGTACCGAATTGGCACGTATACCGGGTGTCTTGAAATGTTCCCGGCACCGAATTCAAGGCAACTGCCTAGCCCGTTCCGTTCCCGTTTCTTACTTTTTTACACCCCCACCTATCCAATGCTTTGTGTTCATATGTTTCATTCGTGATTGCGTTTCTCGTGCCCCAGTTTGATGTCAGGTAGTTAGTGTGAGTCAACCGTGCACGACTTCTGAATCTTTCCACTAAATGTTAAATACGCCCAGTTTGATTACATGTACACAAATTTTGTGTTGCCGGATTACGCCTAGCTACTTTCTGCTTATCGAAAACCCTTATGATGCTCGCTTGCTAACAATACTAGATTGAATTGCAATGTGATGCATGCTACTCCCATTTCTTTTCTTCCTCTCCACACACGTTCAGCTTCCGGAATTGGATGCTTTTGCCGTGCTTGTACAACTGATGAACGATTATCGTTTGCGTGAAATGTACAAACCTTCAATGGTCGAGTTGGGAGTGTGCATGTACCAGTTGGAACGACTGTTGGCCGAACATTTGCCTGATTTATATTCGCATTTTGTGACCCACTCGTTCGCTCCGAGCTTGTACGCTTCGGCCTGGTTTCTCACCCTATTCTCTACCATTTTACCTATTCCAATGGCCACCCGTGTGATGGATATGTATATTGTGGAAGTGAGTCTCGTCGATTCGTCAGTCAGTGATTGAGAAATGAAATATCGAAACTTCTTGTCACTCTTTTGCTGTGGGCATAGTCTGATGTGAATCGCTGTCCAATGTTATATATATATATATATATATATATATATATATAACAAAATACTTACGGATTGTTCCCCAGACTAGCGGCAGCAGATCTTACGCAGTCCCACACTATATCGACGGTCAGTCATCAGATGTAAAGATTGCAAAAATCGGTTCATGCAGCAGTCACACTAGTACAGTAGCGCTTGGAGTAGCAGCCGGGCAGACGACGGTGAATACAATGGAACTTGTACTAAATATAAGTATTAACGCAAGCTGAACTTGAACGTACGATCAATTGTCACTGAAAACAGTCCTTCTGGGGAGCTTAGAATATATCAAGCAGTAAGTAATCACATAACTAACGAAAACACATGAAGCGAGACGAGCTAATAGTGGCTGAGGTCCGGAAGATCTGCCAAATAGCTAGCTGGAGACATTGTAGGATATGGCAGTAAACTGTGAGTAGTGGCGATCGTGTCATCATTTTCTACCGAATCAGAATGATTGAAAAAGTACGTTTGTACAGTTAGACTGTTCCGTATCTTGGCTACTGCCTGTGTAGGTTCATTCCCGTTCCCCTTAGATATTCACTCTTTCTATGAGATGCTACCCTGGGGAAAAGACAGCCATCAATGGGCCTTACCTTGCTGTTTGAGTCTGACCGGCATTGGGAAAGCGAATAGGGCCGTGGCGTTCGGACGTGAAGGTCGCGGGTTTGAATCCTCCCACCGCCGGTCAACTTCCCCACTTGGCAGCCCTCTGTTGGCCGCGGCCCCTTTCCTAATAAACGATGTACATTGGTATTTCACTGATAAAGGAAGTAAAAGATAAAAGATAAAAAAGATGATGATGCACCCAATTTAAAAAAAACTAGGGAGAGTTCGTCGGGACCGGACGCTTTTTTTCTCTTCAGCAAGCGAACTGTACTTGGAGGAATGGCAGTGTTATTGACGTCGGAGTAAACTGCTTTGGTGCGCGGCCAACTAAACCGATTCTTGAACTGTTCAACTCAACAACGGTCAAGTATTTCCTGTCTACCATAAGTCAGCTTTCCATTGATATCAGATACGATTTCACCAACCGAAGTTCGTCGTTCACCGGTGTCGCGTATAAGCCTACACAGTCTTCGACTGGTACCTGACGCACCTACTAATTCTGCTTCTTCGGTCACCTTAACCGACCAGTTTTCACGATTCTTCCCAAAGCTTTAATTTAGATAACGCTGTAAATTTCGATGCATCTTTACCATCTCCTTAGTTTTGTAAGCTAGCATTCCTGCTCCACTAGGGTCAGCGATTCTTACATCATCATCATCATCGTTCAGCGTTAAACAGCAAGGCAAGCCTCACTAAACGCTGCCTTTCCCCAGAGTTACACGCTTCCATAAAAGAGTGAATATCCAAGGGGAACAGGGAGTGGACCTATACAAACGGGAACAGATAAGATGCTGCTGTAGCCAACATAGGAAACACAGTCTAACTGTACAAACGCACTCTTTCAATCATACTGATTCGACAGAAAATGACAACACGATCGCCACTGCTCACGGTTCACTACTATATCCTTAAGTCTTTCGGACTCCAGCCACGAAGGCATGAGACACCTACGTTACCTAAGTTCGCTGTGTATTTTCTCATTCCAGGTCGCCTCGTCATCTGTTGGCCTCCACATGGTTCGCAGACTCGAAAAGGCCCGCGACGTCATCTGCGTAGAATAGGTCACATAGCATCCCTCCATTTCTCAGTTCGACTCCTACATCCCGGAGACCTAAAGCATCTTCTGTCACCTCGTCCATGACAAAGCTGAACAAGAATGGAGAAATGGGACACCCCTGTCGAACGCCACTAGTCGTTTCGAATGAACGTGACAGTTCACCGTAAAACCTTACGCTACCATGGATATGCGAGTACAATGCTCGTAACACCTTCACGAGCTTCGTTGGCACACCCTGCCGGTGGAGAGCACTGACTTGTGCTGGTCGATCCACTGAGTCGAAAACACCTTTCAAACCCAGAAAGACGATTATCTTAGGGCCCCGGTGCGTGTGGCGCGTTTCGAGTATCTATCGAAGAGTGAATATCCGGTCGATGCAACCTCGACCTGGACGAAATCCGGCCTACTGTTTGCGGATGTTGCTCTTGCACATTGGTATCAAACGATGCAGCATTATCGAAGCTAACACCTTAGTAACTATCGGAATTAAATTAATCTCGCGATGGTTGCTGCAGTCACTCCGTGTACCCTTCTTGAAGATGGGTATAGTCAGTGACTCACCCCGCGATGGCAGGATACGCTCCTCGTTCCAAATATCACGAAGCAAGCAGGTAAGTGATTTCATCAGTACTTCTCCACCCAATTTGAAAAGAACTGGGGGAAGTTCGTCGGGACCGGCAGCTTTTCCTCTCTTCAGAAGCCGAATATTCGACTTCCCTTGGGGGATCAAGTGACACCTCCCAAGGATTCACAGCTCCCGGCGTCGGACTAGATACGGTAGCGTATGGCCAGTTAAACCGATCCTTGAAATGTTCTGCCCAACGGTCCAGTCTTTCCTGTCTACCATGGATCAGCTCTCCATTTTTATCACACACGACTTCACTAACCGAAGTTCGCCACCCACCGCTGTCGCATATAAGCTTAAAAAGTATTTGACTGTTACCTGAAGCGGACGCCACTTCCATCTCTTCGGCTACCTTAACCCACCAGCTTTCGCGGCCATTCCTACGGCTTATGGTCAACTGACGCTGCAACTGCCGATGCATCTTAGTCACTTTCTTGCAGTTAGGCAGCTCGCGTTTTTGCTCCATTAGAATTAGCGACGCTTGAGAGATTCAGTGTTTTTGATGAACGCTAGATCTAGGACCAGAGGCGAAATTTGCTGCCAAATGCATCGCCTGCTTAATTTGATCCCATTGCTGATCTACATTGCTGCTCGTCGAAGTTCATAGTTCCTTGGATAGTTTCTGCCCATAGCTGTTGCGAACACCTGAATCAGACAGAGGTTCGACAGCCAATCTCGCTTGTGGCCTGCGTCGATGGCCGTTGAGCTGAAGCAAAGATCGCATTAAAATTGACGCATGGTCCTATTCGACGTGCGTGGTCCACAGTCCTGGACAGTACCGCGCCAACCGTAGCTAACTGCGATATGGTCAATCTGACTCAGGGAACCTGTCGAGTTAGAAGGCCAAGTCGCTGTGCGACGCGAACTGTGTCGAAATTCGTACTAGATAGGAATAAATGATTATCTGCACAGAATTGGAGAAGTCTTTCTCCGTTGTCTGTTCGCTGTGCAGGCAAGGCGCATCGCCCACCTAAACAGGACTCCGATGCACTCAGTTTGCCAACTTGTGCATTAAAGTCACCTGCTACCACTACAATGTCAGAGCGTTTGCTCTTCCGAACAAGAGTGACGAGGTCATTGTAAAACTCGTCTTTCTGCATGTCAGTGTTGCAGTGTGTTGGGGCGTATACTGAGATAACAAATAAACTGCGCTTAACATTATCCTTCCGGATGCCGACTGATTCCTGCAGTCTCACGGCGCACAAGCGACTGTTGACTGAGACCCAGTCTAGAAGGGCTGCTTCTGCTTTCTCACTCAAGACTATTCCTACATCGCGTTGGCCCACAGCTTGAGCTGCTTCGTCTCCTAAAGTGCGAAGAAAATATTTTGACGAGACGTTTGGCGCAGTTAGCTGAATTACTCTACTGGAATCCTGAATTCGTGTTTCAGTCACGCAGCAAACATCCATCCAAAGTGAGTCCATTGGCAAAGTCAAACACGCCTGTTGGCCAGCCTGCATTAAAGTGCGCGCATTGAAGGAATGGAGATTCAGAAGCTAACGAGGCTTGAGCAAATGTGAACTAGCTGTTCGGAAATCACTAACGCTACGATTTGAAAAGTATCAGGCGTGTTATCAGTGGGGGTAAGGGTATTATAAATAGGTAAAGCGGCCAAGTAGAAACCGTTGGGGCCTGAAGACGCAGGCTAAATAAAAGACGGAACTCTGAGCAGTAGCATACTTATCACTAGAGCCGCCCGGTTCGATGCAATAACCAACGCGACGACCGATGCAGGATGGAATTATTTGTAGACGCGTAACTCATGGGGAATGATGGACGGGCACTACTGGGGAGTCCATCCGCTAAGCAGAAGAACGATTAGGGCTGTCAATCAAAGTAAGGCAGCGGGGTGTGGCTGAGTGGAAGCCCATCTGCTTGGACCAATTATTCTTCCTCTCATTTTTCCAATTTAGTTACCATCTCAAATCACTCCCTCCACTCCCCGTTGGAGGACCAGGAGACTACTTCGTCAGGCCTCTACCCATTGGCCTTCCATGTATGATCGGGTCGTCGGTTTGAAATAAATCATCCTGTATAGCTCGCTAGTTCATGGAGGCACGCAAGTTGTCACACCACGTTGAGGTGGGCATAAAATCCCTTCTACGAATGATTTTCAGCCTTGTTCAGTTTGTTTGGAAACGTATATCCGGGTGATTAGATTTCTTGAGGCTGTAAGTCGGAATTAGTGAAAAGAACTTGGATAAAGTAAGATTTTTCTATTGATTCAAATTCCGGAAGATCGGATCAGTAAAATCCGGGTTTTGGCTATCTCGTTGGAAATTTTGTCGTGGTTTTATAGTCATTCAGTTCGCTTTGTTTCACCCTTTTTTCTCGTATTTTTAGTTGAGATAATGTTACAAATCGTCCTATCCTTTTGTGATAATTGGGATTAATGTTTGTCCGATTTGAAATATGCAAACAATGTTCCACTTCTGAGTGTAGACCCAGGTGTGTTACATCGTTTTGCTGATAGGCTATGTGAAATGTGTTTTTCACTTTCCAAATGTAAATTGCTGTTTTTGAAATGGATCGGCTCGAAGTGATATCTTTTTCCCATAGGAAAAGAATAGGGTAATGTGGATAGATATTTCAGGTTTTATCGTATGAAACCTCCTGGCGTGTACAAAATGGTCGATTGATGATTACCAATCAGAGACACGCTTATCGATCAAAAGTTGAGCCTGCACAGCAGTGGTAAGGTCCTTTTTCTGCTGTGCGACTCGGAAACGCGACTGTTGAGGGCGGCAGATATGCGTAAACTTTCCATGTTTGAACACCGTTGTCCTCGTATTATTGGTTTCACTTTTCAATCATTAACCGTACACCAACTTGTTATAGTTTCGATTGCTACTCCAGAGCATCATCTACTCAAAACAGAAAAAAGGAGGAACAATGAAAGATCAACTGCATACACTAAGTTGAAGAACTATACAGAAAAAGAGTGGTTTTGGATGCAAAACACCACCAACTGTGGAACTGCCGCGTCACCTGTTGCCTCTAACCACCGTTGGGGTGGTCTCATCGACCCCAACCCTGTAATATATATATGTACATGTATATATATATGTCTGTATACAGACTATAGGACGTCGGGACCACGGAGAAGAGCGAAAACAGTGAGCAAGATGAAGAGAAAGAAAAGAAGACATGTATGGGATTCCCCACCTATATGGTAATTCTTATTTTCGCCCCCCCCCCACACATCTTCCGTTGTCCATCGGGATGCATGGTTCGTCATTGAACTTGATACCACCCGTTTGGTAAAATCGAATAAGAGGATTGACTCGGGAAACCCTAATCCAAGCCTTTGACCAAGTGATGTAGCCTACAAGGCAATAGGATGATTTAAGTGTCTCACAGCCCAATAGAGATCGATAGCTTATTGCTCAATCTATTAGATCTCTCTGCCGGAGATGGCGATAAACGTACGGCGGTTTGTGGTCGGTTTGGTACCAAGGATCTAACCATCTCTAGATTGACCACCCAAGATTAGTCGATCCGGTGGAGAATGCCGGGTATTCGTCTTCATCTTCAGATTTTGGTGAAAACCACTAGACGAAGGCGATGCGGTGGATTTCATCAACTGAGGCTACTTGAGATAGGTGATCTATGGGGAGCAACTTGAGTGGAGTTTAGGGTTAATTGCCAATTCGGAGACTGAGACACTCACCCGACCATGCTGGGGCAGTCGGTCGCCTATGTATATACTAGCCGGGACCAACGCTGCTCAACTTCAGTGATCGAACCGGTGTTTGCAACATGGTGTGGTCACGGCCCCTTAGTTAACTTCACCATGATTTGGCGGAACTCGACAATCCGGTGTTTTTTTTCGACCACGTTAGTTGTTGTAACAATGAATGCGGCTGGGGTCAGTGACTTAGATTTGGATCAGCGTCAGTCTTAGTTATCATAATTCCACTTCGGAATCAACACAGGCAATTTTAGATGCATTCCGTCGTATGGTACATCTTTTCTGTGTCGCTCTGAGTTTTTCACGGGAAGAACATCCTGATGCTGATTGCTTAGTTGTACAAGCTCACTGTTTAGGTATTGCCATTGCTCCCTTTACCGACTGTTAATTTCGGATACAAAAATAGCTTCACGTGCTCCCATGCGCGTTTTCACTTGATAGTTCGTAATCACGTGCAGTCGTTCTCGAATTGTCGCATAAAGCTAACGTGCTCCTGTCTTATTTTCGTCCCATGAATAGGGTGTCTACTTCATTTTTCGTATGGCTCTGGCAATTCTGAAATTCTCCGCCGAGAAGTTACTCACAGCTGACATGGAATCAATGGTTGTCGTAAGTAGAAATGCTAATACTGCTTCTACCGCTTCTACTAATAGTAATACCACCACCGACGTCATCAATATCACCATTGCTACTATTGTTGGCATATTTGTTACTTCGAACAATTTAATTGCTTTGCTTTTTCTTGTGATTTGTGTATTAGGACCTAGTCCAGGAAAGTATCGTATTGTTTTTTTATCATCATGCTACGTTATATTACGTTGTATGGTCCCTTGCGTGCACAAATATCGCATGCCAGTCAAAAACAATGGTGAAAAATAGGAAAATAGTTGCACTCATCATCCTGTAAAAACGTAAAAAAAGTTCGTTGTTTATAGTTGTAGACATACAGTGGATCGAAACAGCCAACGTAAGGTTATTGTGACCAAGAGACTAGGGTCGGCGTGATTTTTGCAGTAAAAAATAACGATAACCAGATTTCGACCGTCTGTGCATCCTAGGGTGATTCGGACTAATATCATCGTAAAGATTTTTCGTACACTACTTCTAAGTCGTTTTGCATCTGGAAAGGGTCGCCGCACTGATTCGAACCAGGGGGATTTAGACGTGGCAGAGGTTGCATTGATCAAATATTTACACTGTCTCGAGTTTTGGAACACCGTTACAAATTCGAGCAACACACCATAACATGCTTGATTGATTTCCGTGCTCCACTCGTCAGTTATTCGTGAGTCCCTGCGGGAACGTTTTTAATCAATAATTTCATTCCGTAAGCAAGTCGTCGCTTTGAAAATCGTTAAATGATTGTCAACCAAATAGCATGTCGTGAATGAAAAAAGTGTGACTTTACGATCATCTATCACGAAACCTATCCGTTTGTTCGAAATTGGTTGATATGTCGTATGTGACTGACGTATGCTAACAGCTAAAGATGTGCTGGTATTTTTGATCAAATGATTTATGTTTATCTCAGATGTCATGGGACAACCATCTTTGCTCATATTCCAACCACTGTTCTCATTTACGATAAGCAGACCGAGAGATTCCCTTCGGGGCTTCCTTACTGCAGTATGTCAATAGTACTGTAGGTTTCCTTGTGGCTAATACAGACCTGTCGTTTCTATCGGACTTGCACAGTGCTACGAAGATATCCGAGTACGGATTTGTTCGTGCGTCTTCGAGTCGACGATCTGATTTGCAGTCACTCAGGCGCACACTGGGCTCTTTACAAATCGACTACTTTGAGGCCACGAATGAATGCTGTAGGAATAAAGCGAACATGAAACATGGCTGCCTGGAAGACGTGACCTGCGGATATAGTTTGCCCCCTCTGAGACGCCATAGCAACTCAGTCGTTCGTCAGCGTCTTGCAGTTTCGAAATTACACAGCGCATCCCAAACGTGTTCGGAATATCCTTTAACTGATTGCTTCATGTTCTGACACCATTCTGTCGAAGTAGTGTTTTTAACCTGTTTTCATCTAGTGACAAGGTGACTCATCAAAACACTTGTATAAAGAAGCGAAACAAAAGGACGAGTGAAGCAGTCGTGATCAGCTATATCCCCCCAGTTATAAGGATGAATTCGTGATCCTCACGAGTTGAAATTTTATGCTATTTGTCCACGTACGACGAATTTTCATAGTTGCGATCGAATTGATGGAAGGCTGATTTCGGACTGAGAAAACCGATGATCAATTTGTAAACCTAATCTTTCAATACTATCGAGTGAGCCCAAATCCACCTTAATTTTTCTTCTTAACCTTGATTGGTAATAGCTTGGCGACGAGGAATTCAAATATTGGACCTCATGTGAATCGGTATTGAAGTGTGAATATTGCTTAAGTCTCATTTTCGGTGTAAGACAGAGCTATTCAATCGATTTTTTATGCTGACCGAGAAAACGAAGATCGCGATCTTATTCTAGTTGATCGATCAGCGATCTATCTAAGCCTGCCAGGTCACTGATGTAGTTTAAAGCTTCAAATAACCGGATCGTGATCTCGGGTTTGATAAATCAATGGTCCCTTGCTCGTATTGAATTGATACAAAATGTTTGAATTCAGCTAATTGATCGACCTGTTTTCTGTCTATCGGTTTGACCTGATCAAAATCACTCTCGTTTTTTCTACAATCCGTTTGTTTTGTATGTTCATCGGTCACCTTCAACTCAAACTCCTCATGGTACAACCCTTGCTTTCATTGACTTTTTAATTTTTGTTTTTTTGTTTTTCTTTATAGTACCTGCAACACGAAGGCCCCACACAATGGGAACAACACTCCAGCGCCATCTTTGAAAGCGCCAATGCATTCAAGTTAAATGTAAAAAAATTGAAAAAGTGAGTGTTTGTTTTTTTGAACGTCAATTGTGATCGTGCACAGCAAATGTACACGATATTTCCCGCGCACACTTTCGGCCAACTGAGCTTATCGTCATCTTATTCTCTTCCTCCGACTTTCTGTATATATGGTCGATGAGTTGAATTAATTAGCAGTACACGTGATATTGGAATTCATTTGATATGTGGTCCCCTAAAAATAAAGTCCGGGCGATTGGAAACGTTTAGCATTGATTAGAAGTTCTACAAGTGAATTTTGACTTCATTTACGGTCGTTCTTGCTGGGCCAATTCGTTAATTCCTGTCCATCTTGCTTGCTGTCTATTTCTACGCTTGTTTCTCTGGCTGCGCTCAAAGTCGACTTTCTTTTCCACGTCAGGCATTTTCTTATCCCCGCATGGGTTATATTCGACAAAGCTCAAATCTTTTCAACACTTGAATACTCCAGTCACGTGTGGAATCGAACTTCATGTGCTACTCTCCCTCTTCTTGATCAAATTCAGCAAAATCACGGCTGGTCGACGATTCTTATTGCACCTCCAATCCGCACTTATCTCTTACCCTATTTGTTTTCATAATTATTTTGATTTGTGTTTTTTCCGGACTCGATTTTTAGTTCCATTTACACTAATTTTGTTGTTCGTCTTGTACGCAAGTGCCCCGGTACGTAACCCTCGTCAAGTCTTTATGTCCCTAGATTTTAAACTTTCCCGTTTCGGTCCCCTTTTCCAACCACATACAATCCCTTGAGAATCGAAACCACAAAAAAAACAAAACAAAAATCTTGTTTGAGTGTTCCACGCACATGCACGCACACAATTCCCTTCACAATATCTCCAGATGGCCGGGGGGAGGTTACTCGTTTTACTATGGCATATTTCATACATTATTAGGAAAAAACATTTTGGTTTTCGCAATTCGAAGTGCTAGGAATCTTACTCTTCAATTCCTCGTAATTCGGCTTCCAACAGATTGGAAAAAGAATATTTAACCATGCGGAGCCAAGAACGAGAAGATCAGATCGAACTACGCGTGAGTCTGTGTTTAATCTTACTCGTCTTTGTACTCACGTGTACTGCTTGTGAACTTTCGCTAGTTTACCAGGTTAATGAGCTTATGGAGAATTAGATATCAGACAGCTTGTGATCTTGCGTAGCAATAACAATAGGCCACGATCAATCCAGAGATTCAATTCTCCAGGAGTCAGTGAAAGCATGGAGCCACTGTGGACATTCAGGGATACAGGATAACAAAAAACAGATTTCATACGGCCACTTCATAATCGTTAACGATATGCTTTGCTCAGAAACCCCCTATAGTCTGGATTTCCCTGCTTGATAAGTCGGACAATTTCTTCCCGTATTGTTGCTGTCCACATGTGCTACCACCGAATGTTGTCAAGTCGGTCCATCGCCAAGGTAGTTGAATCCCCTCTGTTTTCCTCCTAGATTTTTTTTGATATTTCAAGTTGAAGTAAAATATAACCCTCGCAAAATATAAGGCCGCTGACACGGTTGGAACTTTCCAGTTAGTGAACTTAAGTTCACGGTAGTCGTTCTCTGGCTGCCCATCTTACACATTCATTTCAACTCGCTTTCGACTGGTCACCAAAATGATCCTCTGTTTCTCCCTAAAAACCATTATTTCCAGCGCCTTCGAACTGAAAATGGTCTCCTGTTACAACGGGTTACGCGATTGGAAGAGGTAGGTGTGCCGTCACTATGCTACTTATTCTTCCCATTTCTTGTTATCTTTTGGGAAAAGTTTCCCCATTTCACATTGTGTATCATTCGGATTGGTAGTATCATCCTTATCGTCAGCTGTGAGCGTTTAGCTCAGTTTCACCAATATTTTACTATAAAATATGCAAAACAATCATGAATAATGACAGCCGATTCCATTCTGAAAAAACCTCTTAGTTTGCTAAGTGTCTCCTCATCCTCATCCACACGCAATTCTGTGATTGGTTTCCGTGTCGTGACCGAGTGGCATAAGAGCGGACAAATTGAAGGCATCAGCTAAATTTGACAGTCATGTTTGTGGTGTCACGCGAGGCCCGTCGGTACTACTCAAATCGGCTTGTTCATGCTGAATTGTCTCAAATATGCGCGTGAAATTTTCGTACATTCAACTCTTACGGAACCTCATTCTTTGAATTTCGTTAGTTCTGGCGATATCGTATGGGGCGATCTACTTCTTACATTGTTGTTCCAGTATTTTAACTTCTAATCACCTCGTTCGTGTGTGTGTGTGTGTGTGTGTGTGCATGTGTATATTTGCCTTCGTGTGTGCGTATTGCCAGGGGCAAAGGCTTTAAATATACGATTACCAATTCACTTTGCTAATGAAGTTTCTTCCATGACGTCGGAGCTGGTGAACTTTACTCTTAATCGCGCTTGCCTTAACCATAGAAATCCCATTCAACGAATGTGGTCCTTATTGTTCCATGATCGTTACCGTTGGGAAAATGCATGTCGGTCGTCAAGACTACGGAACACACACAATTTAGTTCTCAGCTGAGTAACCGAATGTTTCTTTGTGTCTGTATGCCCGCCGTCGAGTGCAGACCAAACACGATTGGAATTCAGTCGGTTCTTTCTGTCGCACTGTGTTATTCTGCACGAGGACAATTCACAAAGCTCAGAATTCTCCGTTCGTTTGCATTTCTGTACTATCAATCGCGCCCCTCCTTTGAACCGTTCCGAAATTGACCGGAAAATGAAAAGCAACGAGAAATTTGGAAGGTGTCGTTTGATCCCTTCTACTTTCCACGTAGGTTGTGCTCGTTCATTCTGTTCATTTCATTCGATTTTCGAAGCCGGGGTCTTTAAATCACGTGGAGGTAGAAATTTAACTGGTCCCTTCCGGGGGTTTCTCAAACCGCTGTATCGTTCATCTGGTAAGACGATATCCGGCAGAGTACGTAATTTGCGATATAGCAATTCATAGGGAGGGCATGTTTTCCATTGGTTATTGGCTTATTCGTCCTGTATTGTGTTGGAGGCGTGTTTGTGGAAACGGATCAGACGTGTGAAACTATCTTGGTAAAGATGGCCACCTCAAATTCCACTTGTGTTTCGACACCGGTGTCTTCGTAGTAGTGTTGGAATATGGTGGCAGAACTCTGAGGTTAGAATAAGACAAGCTGTTGAGTCACACCTAAACCACTAAGGGATATCCACTGAATTTGATTAGGCTAAGGTTGATGGTCATGCTTTGTTTGTGCCCACAGGTCAACTTCCTCGGTAGGCAATGTTCTCGGGGAAAGAGAGGAGTTGGGAAGTGGGTAGAAAGTCAGTGACAAGACGAACAGGTACAGAAACGATTAGTGAAATATACTGAATGGTCCAGGTTAGACCCCTGGGTTGGGGTTCGCGAGGTCCCTCGTGCTGGTGGTAAGCTACGTTAGATGGTATGACTCTACTGCACAGTCATTAGTGTTCTTTCCTTCGGAATCTGTTCTATTCCGTGCAGTTATTTTCACATTTTGCATTGCCATTCAATCAGTCTTCGTTTGCTTTGGCTCTGATCATTCGGCACTGTCAGATTGCGACCGAAATTGGTGCGCAGTAATGTACGGTTATAGATTGATTGTAAGAGATGAGACTGGAACTGACCATCTCAGACGNAAGAGGTTAATGAATAGCAGATCAGAGACACCAGTTATAAAAACCGGAGGAAAACCGTCAGCTTAGAGACAAGCGTAATCTCAGAGGATTTACAGGGCTCAACTTCCGTCGATCACATTGATGACAATTAGCAATTAACTGAGAGCAAAATTGTCACTGTGCCAAACCAACTGTGAACCTCGACTGGTTCGTTGAAATTAAGCTCTACGGCCATGGTTGTTTCTCAGTGAACGTAGCCCTCCCCCCCCCAGCAAACACAAAATGTACAATTGCATTGGAAGTATTAAACAAATGAGGAAGTGTGGTGAGATCTACCGTGTTCAGAGCCGATGAAAAAAAACAAATACAGATCGACTTTGTTGTGAAGGACATGTCCAGATGGATTGTTTTGGGGGTTAAGGGACCCCAGATACACAACCTGAAACGATGCCTGTGTTCATCCAATCACCTATCGAAACCGGGTATCGAAAATGATCGTCCCAATTGATATTATTCCTTCATATCGGAGTAGACCGGACAGTTCTTCTCCTATTCGTCTGAGATGGTCAGTTCCAGTCTCATCTCTTACAATCAATCTATAACAATTGGGACGATCATTTTCGATACCCGGTTTCGATAGGTGATTGGATGAACACAGGCATCGTTTCAGGTTGTGTATCTGGGGTCCCTTAACCCCCAAAACAATCCATCTGGACATGTCCTTCACAACAAAGTCGATCTGTATTTGTTTTTTTTCATCGGCTCTGAACACGGTAGATCTCACCACACTTCCTCATTTGTTTAATACTTCCAATGCAATTGTACATTTTGTGTTTGCTGGGGGGGGGAGGGCTACGTTCACTGAGAAACAACCATGGCCGTAGAGCTTAATTTCAACGAACCAGTCGAGGTTCACAGTTGGTTTGGCACAGTGACAATTTTGCTCTCAGTTAATTGCTAATTGTCATCAATGTGATCGACGGAAGTTGAGCCCTGTAAATCCTCTGAGATTACGCTTGTCTCTAAGCTGACGGTTTTCCTCCGGTTTTTATAACTGGTGTCTCTGATCTGCTATTCATTAACCTCTTCTGCTTTCGTAGGAATGCGGTCTGATGGCTGACCGTTTGGTCCAATCGCAAATGATCCGGGCTCAGGAAGCAGAAACGATGCTTGCATTGCGGTGTGAACTGTCCGTGCTGCGTCGAACACACGCCGAGGCAATGGCCACGGTGGCTAGTACTACATCGGAAGAAGTGTCGTCGAAACCCCAATCGATTCAGCTGTCCTCGGTTGGACAGACCGATCATGTCTGTTCTGTTCGGTCCTCGGAAGACGACGATCCGGATGAGTCGCACATGGATGGTTCGGTGACGGACTCGCTCGAGACCCCACCCAAACAATCCGAAGTTAGTGTCGATTTTTTAAATCCCGTATGAAAAGCTTCGCGATAGGGATTGGACTATTTCCTTCTCTTTTTTGTAAGTATCCTTGGGCTAGCTCTGGGCTCTTGGTGTCCCATTTTATATCGAGATTCGACGACAACACGCGAATCTCTGATTTTTGTTTCATCTTCGTTTGTCTCAGTTAAATCGAGACGAGCGTGTACTTCAGCTCGGTGAAAGTTCATTGTTGTTGTTCTTTTCGTTGGGTAACTCAACATGGTCGTCAGACTAATTTAAATAAGTTCAGCTCGGATGATCGCATTTACTCCAGCTCAGCAGAAAAAATTATCAATCGAGTTAGCACATTAAAGGTAATTCCTGTTTGGTATGTTTCATACATTACTTCATTACTTGACTCTTCTGACTGAACATTTCACATGATCCACTTTCCCGTCCAATACATTTGCCTCAAGATTGTTTCCCAGTTTGTGAACGGTCCATCCGTGGACACCGCTGAGTCGCTACCGGACGAAACGCACCCGGCCGAACTTGTCCTGGATACTCCACTGATGACCAATGGCCATGGTGAGGACAGTTCCGACCTGACAACGGATTCGTTTGATTCCGGTCTACCTTGTCCTAGTCATTCAGATTTATTCACACCGTCGCGCCGTCGAACAGCCCGAAGTCAGTCCGTCACCATGACCACATCAAACGTGAAATCCGCTCCCATTGGATTAGATTCGTTGCATCGAATGCAATCCGATTTGACCATGGCTCGCGCACGCGAAGCCGATGCCCGATCGGAATTGTTGGATTTGAAAACTCGTTACCATGACATGGAGGAGGTGAGTGTTCTTGCTTCCAACTCATATGATTTAAGGATCGTTTAGACTGTGGGTTCTCACCGTGCAAAATTGTACCTTCCTCCTCCCCACTACGCTGTTGTCATAGCTACTGACAGATATTTTGTTGTTTTCCATCGTTTGTTTACAAACCAGTAGTTTGTATTCGGATTATTTACAATTCGATCTTGTATCTTCCATATGGATACCGTTTTGCTCAACAAGCACATGGTTGTTTGCTCTTCAAAATCAAACAGTACAAATAAGGGATAGAATGACACGAAATTTGCGTCTGTGTGTGTGTGTGTGCGCGCGCGCTAATAGGGGTCGATCCCCTCCTTTCCCAATAAGCTGTTATCTACGAATGTTTAAGCTATTCTAGGGAATTCTTATTTCTGTTTTTCCTGTTTCCTCATTGTGTGTCTAAACTAATTTGAAAAGGGTTTCCTATAATTTCCCTATTTTTTCATCGTTTATTGTAGTGTAAGTCGAATTCCCCCCCCCTCTCTCTCTCTCCCTGTTCACATTCTCCCAATTCTAACGTTCCATACTCCTTCTGGCCTAGGATCAATTTATGAATTACATTTCCCGTTAATTTTGAAGAGCGTCGTTTTACATCCATGGTTTGCTGCGGTTATCGTTCAGCAAAGGAAGATATGTAAGCGCGCTAGATCGTTGCCAAAATCAGCCAACCTCAATTGCCGAATCTTGGGAAGTACGGGGGAAAAGTACTCTTCGTCCGAAATCAAGGCAGAAAGTTGAAATAGTGCCCTTCTAAGATCGAAAAAAAACCCACTGGAATATGGTAGACCAAATCATATGCTCTATTCAAATGAAATCATTGGAGCCAATTGGGATGTAGTGGTGATCGAACAGCCAACTGGCCACAATAGGTGATGGTTCGAACAATGAGTTTCGTGCTCTTTTGATCATCAGTGGTATCTGTTGTACAGCACAAAGTAGGAAGGAGACGTCTGCTCGTTTGTCGATTCGTCTCAGTCGGCAATTGTTTCTATCTTGGCTTTGCTATCGCTCGTTCCCACTACCTCTTGTGAGGAAAGTCAATTCGACCAAACAGCACATGTTTATTTGGTAGTAAAAAAATCGTTTTTATTGGTTTCCTACGTTAAACATTCCTTCGTCGATTAGTCAGTCGTCCAAATTCGGCTCGTCGGTGGTAATTAGCTTCCTCGATAGGTTTATGTCGCTCAATCCATCAATTGATGTAATCACTGTAATGTCACCGCAGTTGTGTTCACTCTTAATAAGGGTAATAAATATGAACATTCAATATCCTTACCGCGTCCACATATCGTTACCATTGAAAACCATGAGGCTATTGTGGTGCAACTGTTTCACACGTTAGAAATTATCAGCAATACATACTTAACGCACCCGAACTGGGATGCGAATTCAAGGCGAACGGCTGTAAACTGACCGTTGTAACTACTCGATTGTGTCATTAGTTCGCACCGATATATCAGACTTCAGCATTATACGATGCACCACCCATCTGTCACCGGCCTTTGAAAGATCACCGGCTGTTGCTTGCAACGATCGATTCAGATAAAAATAACCTCTTCTCGGGGGCACCTTCAAATGATGTCCCCTGTATGGATTCTGTGTAATTACACAACTGATGCAAGGCGACGGTCAAATGAATTAAACCTTCGTCACCCTTGAAGTCCGAGGTTCGAACCCGAAGTCTACCGATCACCTTATTGTAAGGCGTCAATTTAATCCCACGCAGTTCTTTACCACTTGCTCTGTTAAGACTTTACTGTGTCCAATCCGTCCGTTAGGTTCGCGCGCCTGAAAGACCATGGGTGAAAGCTCCTCCTACTATGAGCTTCTTGCATGTGATAAGAAAGAAACCTATCGCGGATAGGATAGTCTTCTTGCTGTACCCAGCGGTGCTGATTATAATCAGGAATTGAAAAGCGACGACTTAGTTTTCCCGTGTAATAATTTTATCGTTCCAGTTGTCTGTCAATCTGACCTTTTTTGACAAAGGCCAACAAGTGTCAATCTTTGCAAATACGAATGCACTTAGTTGTTCGCACTCTGATCGACGGTGATCAAGTGAATGAAACGTCTGTCACTCCAAAAAAATTCAGATGTTCGAATCCCAGATCCGGTGCCGGACGACAACCCGCTATCGCCTCGCTCGTTACCACATTGGACCCACGTGTACTTTATGTGGTTCTATGCTACTCCAAGTCTCAGGGTCATGGTTGCCTGTCCCCTCTCCCTATGAGGTGGTGGATCCTGGTAACTAAGGTGCATGCAGCTCCCAATACCGCTTTGCGTGCGACATCATACAAAATCACAACTTATCTGGACTGAACAAGGTTCGAGGGGTATCGAAAAGTAGATGCACCGTGTGATGAATTCATGTATGAAATTTTTCAAAATTCCGTAACAACGTTGTCGGTATGATGTCACACTGACTTTTGAAAAATCGCTTGCATCGCACAGCTTACTCTATCTCCCATTCTTCTACTCGACGACAGTTGGCCTCTATGGCACTTGGCTATCGGAAAAATAGGTATCCATCCTTTGGTTTTCCATGCACATAGCGCGGTTTCAATCATGCTACTTCCAGTCCAGAGGGATAATAGTAACTACTTCAAAATTATTTCGTCTATTATTTGTCTTCCTATTCAGTATCATACTGTGGTAAGTGAAATCTCTTTGTCCGGCCCGTTCTTTTCACTCTGTTCCGTATCGTTTGTTTATCAGAGAAAGATGGAGAAACGGGGGTTCGTGCTCATAGAATAAATTGTTTCCTACATTCCATTTCTATTTGTGTGTTTTGGTTGCTTGGGTCGTGTGCACCTTTTAGCTTCTTGGATTCTTTTATTCCAAATAGGCGGTTTCGGAAAATTTAGGTCAACAAATGGAACTGTATCGGCACGCATGGATCACCTGGTTGTTTTAGGTGTTCTTGTTGTCTAATTGGCATCCAGTCTTTTTCGTGTGATATTGCACAGTACACACGGCACTTCATCGTTTATCTGGTTTAATTTTCCACAAAATTGTGCCAAAATTATCTCACGTTTCGGACCAGCGTTTGCTTCCTACTTAGCTTGACAAGTGTGGGTGACGGTTTTATCTCGGAATTTCGTTTACCGTTCCATTGGTGAATTGGTTTACAATTGAGTTATACTTGTATTCTGTGATTCAGCATGTGATTCGTAGATTCAACAGAGGAAATGATACAATCCACATAGCAGAATAGGTGTCTGGTAATTCCTATGAAAAGATATGAACCAATTATACGGACTGTCTTCCAAAATTTCACCACCAAACACCGCATTATCGATCACAATCCCTGTATGTGGAAGAGAGAAGAATAGAACCACAGGATGGCAAACTGCCCTATTCACCTATTGAACCCTTCTTCTGACAACGTTTGACTGATGGCCGGAAATCGCCACACATACCACGTTCAAACTTACATAGTACCTGCTTGCTATTCGATGGACATAGTTGTTTCCTCTTAGACAGAAGTGGATAAAAACAAAATGAATGTAAAAACCCGTGCGAAAAATGTTACCGCGCTCTTTATTTCTATTGATCATTTGGGTTGCCCATATTCTGAAATCTTTGCAGATATTTATTGTCGAGTCTCGGAACAAATTTGTACGTGTATGCACACTGATAAACGGATGTGGCATTCAGCTAAATTTACGAAGCTCTCGGATATGGGAAATGAGTCCCTGATATACACAGTTTCGGAAAGGTTAATTCGAAATCACGCCCGCGGGTTCAACTGGCCACATTGTTGATTAGTCCAATAACAACAGTACTTCATCTTTTGGCAACCATGATGGTCTTGTGAGCTAATCTAAAGTTGAAGAAAACTGGAAAATTAGTTGCTAAGTTGGAAGCCACAATTTGAATGGTCATTGTCCGCTTACAGAAGGTGGAGTGTAGTCGACAATTAAATGCGTCCAGGGATATAAGCGGCATATTCGAAGTCTCCTTTTCCAGCTTCTACAAACTTGTTTTAAGAGGAACTTACATTCACCTTTCACATGTGCACTCCGTTTCCTAACATGTCTCCGGGTTCGAGGAACTCGTTATCAAGGTCATTCAACTCGCAATTACGTGGCTGGAAAACGTCGTGTATTACTCACCGCTTTCGTTTTCTCTACAGCATTCACTTTTGATTTGTTTGTTTGTTTGGCTATGTGTATGTGTGCGCGCGGATGTGTATGACTGAGTGAGAATTCACCTAACCGGTTTGTCTAATTTCGTTTCGTTTTCTTGCAGTGAAGCTCATAGTTTTGATTCATTTTGACATCTCCATGAGGTTCGACAGGAATTCGGTTTCTTCGTAATTGTAGCGTGTTACATTCCCAATGAACGTGGAGCATATTCCTATCTGACGTGGGCATTTTTTCGTCCTTAGTTTACAAAACAGCAACTTATTATGGCGCATGTTTGTTCTATCTGTCACTATTTTAGTCCACTGCATCTTGTGTTCCCTAGCATAAATGTCTCTTCGGATCTATCTGTTCTGTTCCTCATGCCGGACAAATTGTGAGACTATGGGACCTACTGTTGACAGAATACGCTCTTTCTACAACATGCGGTGGAAGAAATAATGTGATGAACCACTGGATTCAGGCCATTTGGAACTTCCGAACACACCACATTTAGATTTACGTCGACTTTCCAGTACTTTCCCTCTCCTCCGTCACAACGAGACTACACCTTGACGTGGTATGACGGCTTGCGTGCCTCCATGATCCAACGAGCTATACAGGATGGCTTATCTTAAGCCGAAGATCCAATCATGCCTGAAAGGTCAGTGGGTAGAGGCCTGACGAAGTAGTCTCCTGGTCCTCCAAGTTGGGGGTTGATCTGAGTTAGCAGCTCAGTCGTAAAAACGAGTGGAAGAATGATTGATCCAAGTAGATGGGCGCCCACTTAGCTATACATATTCCGTTGCCTTGCGGTCAGGTTCTTGTTAGAACCAAAGGCTTTGGTTGAGAACCCTAATCGTTCTTCTGTTTAGCGGCTGAACTCCCTAGCAGTACCCGTCCATTATTCCCCATGAGTTACATTGGACTGACTCACTTTCGATTGATGTCTGCTGTGTGACTGAAACACGAATTCAGGATTCGAGTGGAGTAATTCAGCTAACTGCGCCAAACGTCTCGTCAAAATATTTTCTTCGCACTTTAGGAGACGAAGCAGCTCAAGCTGTGGGCCAACGCGATGTAGGAATAGTCTTGAGTGAGAAAGCAGAAGCAGCCCTTCTAGACTGGGTCTCAGTCAACAGTCGCTTGTGCGCCGTGAGACTGCAGGAATCAGTCGGCATCCGGAAGGATAATGTTAAGCGCAGTTTATTTGTTATCTCAGTATACGCCCCAACACACTGCAACACTGACATGCAGAAAGACGAGTTTTACAATGACCTCGTCACTCTTGTTCGGAAGAGCAAACGCTCTGACATTGTAGTGGTAGCAAGTGACTTTAATGCACAAGTTGGCAAACTGAGTGCATCGGAGTCCTGTTTAGGTGGGCGATGCGCCTTGCCTGCACAGCGAACAGACAACGGAGAAAGACTTCTCCAATTCTGTGCAGATAATCATTTATTCCTATCTAGTACGAATTTCGACACAGTTCGCGTCGCACAGCGACTTGGCCTTCTAACTCGACAGGTTCCCTGAGTCAGATTGACCATATCGCAGTTAGCTACGGTTGGCGCGGTACTGTCCAGGACTGTGGACCACGCACGTCGAATAGGACCATGCGTCAATTTTAATGCGATCTTTGCTTCAGCTCAACGGCCATCGACGCAGGCCACAAGCGAGATTGGCTGTCGAACCTCTGTCTGATTCAGGTGTTCGCAACAGCTATGGGCAGAAACTATCCAAGGAACTATGAACTTCGACGAGCAGCAATGTAGATCAGCAATGGGATCAAATTAAGCAGGCGATGCATTTGGCAGCAAATTTCGCCTCTGGTCCTAGATCTAGCGTTCATCAAAAACACTGAATCTCTCAAGGGTCGCTAATTCTAATGGAGCAAAAACGCGAGCTGCCTAACTGCGAGAAAGTGACTAAGATGTGTCGGCAGTTGCAGCGTCAGTTGACCATAAGCCGTAGGAATGACCGCGAAAGCTGGTGGGTTAAGGTAGCCGAAGAGATGGAAGTGGCCTCCGCTTCAGGTAACAGTCAAATACTTTTTAAGCTTATATGCGACAGCGGTGGGTGGCGAACTTCGGTTAGTGAAGTCGTGTGTGGTAAAAATGGAGAGCTGATCCATGGTAGACAGGAAAGACTGGACCGTTGGGCAGAACATTTCAAGGATCGGTTTAACTGGCCACACGCCACCGTATCTAGTCCGACGCCGGGAGCTGTGAATCCTTGGGAGGTGTCACTTGATCCCCCATGGGAAGTCGAATATTCGGCTTCTGAAGAGAGGAAAAGCTTGCCGGTCCCGACGAACTTCCCCCAGTTCTTTTCAATAGGGTGGAAGAGGTGCAAAGCAAATCATCGTGGGGATTAGTCAGATCCGATAGTTACTAAGTGCTAGCTTTCGATAATTTGCTGCGCCGTTTGACACCGATTCGCGAGAGTAATTTTCCGCGAACAACAGGCCGGATTTCGTCCAGGTCGAGGTTGCATCGACCGGATATTCACTCTTCGACAGATACTCGAAACGCGCCACACGCACCGCCGCCCTACGATCGTATTCTTCTTCGACTTGAAAGGTGCTTTCGACTCCGTGGGTCCACCGGCACTACTCAGTGCTCTCCACCGGAACGATATGCCAACGAATTTTGTGAACCTGTTGCGAGCATTGTACTCGCATACCCACGGTCGCGTGAGGGTATACAA
This sequence comes from Fasciolopsis buskii, assembly GCA_008360955.1. Taxonomy (NCBI): domain Eukaryota; kingdom Metazoa; phylum Platyhelminthes; class Trematoda; order Plagiorchiida; family Fasciolidae; genus Fasciolopsis; species Fasciolopsis buskii. Next base: position 82,543 of record LUCM01001362.1, read on the forward strand.
TGAACTGTCAAGTTCATTCGAAACAACTAGTCGCGTTCGACAAGGGTGTCCCATCTCTCCAATCTTGTTCAACTTCGTCATGGACGAGGTGATGGAAGATGCTTTAGGAGACCTCCGGGATGTGGGATCGAACTGGGAAATGGAGCGTATCTGTGTGACATATATTAAGCAGACGACGTTGTGTGCCTGTTCGAGTCTGCGGACCATGCACAACGGGCACTAGATAGACTGTCGAGATCGGTTGCTCGGTTCGGCATGTGCTTTGCACCTTCAAAGTGCAAAGTACTGTTACAGGACTGGACGACGGCAGCGCCGAACTTGATACTGGATGGAGAGTAGCTGACGATTGTGGACCGTTTCACCTACCTTGGTAGCTGCGTGCCTAACGATGGTAGCTCGGGATTGGAGGTAAGTATGCGTATATCCAAGGCTCGGGCAGCTTGCGCTGGACTAAAGCCCTTGTGGCGTCGGCCTGATATTTCACTGAAGTTGAAAGGTCGTGTGCACTGTGCTGCAGTGCGTTCAGTTCTGTTGTACGGTGGCGAAACATGAAGTATGCGTGTGGACGATGTTCGTCGGTTGGAGGTTTTCGACAACCGATGTTTACGTAGTATGGCTAGGATTGGATGGAGTGACCGGGTGAGTAATATTGAGATTAGGAATCTGGTATTGGGTGCCACTCCTGGGAATAGCTTGTTTCAGCGTATGAAACTTAGTAGACTACGCTGGTTGGGTCACGTGTTGGGCATGACGAACACTCGTCTACCATGTCGTGCCTTATTTTGTGTTCCTCCTAAGGAATGGAAGAAGCCATGTGGAGGCCAACAGCTCACATGGCAACGTGGAATGAGAAAATGTACAGCGAACTTAGGTAGAGTAGGTGTCTCACGCCTTCGTGGTTGGGGTCCGAAAGACTCGTCGACTTGCTGGCTGGAGACACTTAAGGATATGGCCAGTGAACCGTGAACAGTGGCGATCGTGCTGTCATTTTCTATCGAATCAGAATGATTGAAAACACGTGCGTTTGTACAGTTAGACTGTGTTTCGTGTGTTGGCGGCAACAGCATCTTATATTTTCCCCCCTATATAGGTCCACTCCCTGTTCCCCGTGGATATTCACTCTTTTTATATAAACGTGTAACTGGGGGAAGGCAGCGTTTAGTGAGGCTTGCCTTGCTGTTTAACGCTGAACGATAATGATGATGATGATTTCCCTCTCCTAGAACAGTCGGGAAAATGGTTTGTGATTTTCATTCACGTTTGGCGTTTATTACCACCGGCTCGCTGGACAGGATAAGTCGGGCTCGTGGACAGTCACGGACTTTTAAGTTATTCTGCACATCGCTCGGTTTGTGTTTCTAAGGTCTGTCTTCAGTCTTCGTAGGGCAGCAGTATGTTGGCGCTCCGTAGGAGCTCAACATCCTGGAGGAGAGATATTCACGTGCCCACTGTCTATGTGGAGTTTTGAATATTGGATAACGCAGGTGATCCCGTGCGTCCAAGGGACTCACTCAAAACTCCAGCTCTGTTATCCGACTGACATCCCCATCTGGTCATTTGGTAACATTTTGTCCCCACCTTTCTGGAGACCCTGAGACTGCGGTTTCTGGTTTTGCTGGCGTTGATGTGGCTGTTAGTGAGAGGGCTGAGGATGCACTGCTTGAGTGGTTCCCACTCGGCGGCCGGCTGTGCGCAGTGAGACGTAGTTCGTGCAAAGTAAACAGTCCTCTCCCTGATAGACGCAACTTGTTTGTTCTCTCATCGTGTGTCCCAACATATTGCAGCCCAAACGCAGCCAAGGACACTTTCCATCGGATGCTGCACGACTGCTTAAGTATAACAAGAAGGGGTGATATCTTGATTTTGGCAGTAGACATGGAAGCTTTATAGGTCGGCTGTCCGCACATGAGATTCATCTGGGAGTTCTCTTTCATCTCGATTCCTGTCGTTCTGAAAACGGGGAACGCTTGTTGACTTTGTACTCTGACCATCAATTATTTATCTCCAGTGCGAACTTCAGACATCCCAATCGCCGATACATCACATGGTTAGGCAAGAATTACCCCCACCTCTTAACATCAATGAGCACTGGTCGCTCATGAAGAATGCCTTGCATTTTGCTGGCTTGGTGAGTTGTGGCCTAACTCGTCGCGTTGTGGCGCCCTAGAATTTTTTGCTGTCCCTGCCCCTTCTTGACGCATACATCCCGGCTGGTAGGGAGTATAATGTAGTACGGCTCGCAACAAAACGTGAGCTCAGTGCAAATTTGCGTAGGGATTGCGAGATCCGGTGATCTCGATGAGATTTGGAAGCGGAACTTGCTACCGCCACGGAGAATTCTCGCAAGCTGTTTCACCACATCCGAACTTTCGGTAGGAAAGCATTGAGTGTGAGCGAAACCATCTGTGGAACCGACGTTCGCCTGTTGACAAGCAGCACCGGCGGAGCAATTTCAAGCACAATTTAGCTAACCCTTGGCGTCGGCTCCTCAGACAGCTATTCCGGCGAGCGCCCGGTATCCTTTTGCAGCAGATCCATCAACTGAGGCGAAGATCCTCCGGGAAATTCTAGCCTTAGGACGTCACAAAGCGCCGAGCTCCGATAGCTTTTCTCCAGGTTTAGTCAGAGAGGGAAGAATGTAACTTGTCAGAAGTCCTCAGGTTTTGTTCTCGAAGTTCTGGTGGTCCGAGAAAGTCCCCTTTTCACGGAGGGAGTGGACCGTTGTCCCTATCTTCAAAAAGGACTTGGGCAGTGACTACGCCAACCATAGGGGTATTAGCCTAATCCCATTAGCGTCAAAGCTGCTTTTGTCCGTCACTATTTACAGGTTGTACAACACTCATGAGGGACGAGCTGGGTTTGGTGCTGGTCGTTGATACGTCGGTGAAATCTTCTTACAACGGTTGTTGATGTAGCGCCTTGCGATCATCGTGTTCTTAGATATTTGCATAGCCTTTGACTCTGTTGATAGGTTTGCGCTGTAGCACTTTTTTAACGAATGGAGTGTGTCGACCCTCAAAGAGTTGTGTCATCATATCTAATGTTGGATTAAGGCCTATGGTCAGCTTTCACTACCCTTTATGGTCTCCAGTGGAGTACGGCAAAGTTGACACAGCCGTATTTCTAGTTAACTTTGTCATATAGAATGTTCTACGAGACGCTTCACCTGGTCTTTCAAACGGCGGAGTTGAACTCCTCACAGGGAGCAGCGTTTTGGACTTGGAGTATGCCGATGACATCATCTTGCTGAGTGATGATGTGCAGGCACTTCAACGCTCGTTGGACCGCTTGGCGATTGAGTTACGTAGGTACGCTTTGTGCTTTGCACCTTCAAAATGCAAGGTACTTGTTCAAGACTGACAGGAGCCTGTGGATGCACTACTCACTCCTTGTGGTGATCACTCAGAGTCAGCCAGTAGCTTTAAGTACCTCGGGATTCTGATCACACCTGGCAGAGATGTTGGGATTTGGATGCATCACGAATTGCGAAAGGCAGATCAATTTTGCACTTGTAGCGTCGCCATGACATCCGGCTTTCCTCCAAGGGAAGTACGTCCAATGCCACAGTTCATAGTGTCCCGCTTTACGGTTGCGAAACTTGGCCTATCCGCGTTGAGAATGCACGGTAACTTTGTTTTTGACCACCGATGTCCCCGAAGCATTGTTCGTTTTTGATGGGAATATCAGGTGAGCAATGACAAGGTCTATCGTCATGTGTTGGGTGTAAATAGTCGTCTTTTGTTTGAGATAATCACTGTACATCGCCTCTGCCGGCTTGGCCGCGTATTGCGTATGCCTGCTAATCGTCTATCTTTTCGTGCTCCTTTTGCCCGTGGGAGGGGGTGGGGGGAGGATGCAAGGCTGGAAGAAACGACGTGGTGGTCAGGCTATGACTTGGTTTAGAAGTATTAAGTTAGCTTTGGTTTTGCCCTCGGTCGGTGTTTCCCGCTTTCGTGGTTGAGGTCCACGAGATGAGGATTGTTGTGGGTTGGAGATGCTGAGAAATATTGCTGGGAACCGAAGTCAGTGGCGCGAATCCTTTGTGGCTTGTCTGTGAAACTCTTCTCCTTTGAAAAACACTGGACAAAACCAAAGAAATCACAAGTCGTATACGGTGAAAACACATAAAGCAGTGTGTCCTCGCTTTTTAGTATTTTCTTCTCTTCTATTCATTTTTTGTAAGTTTGTATCCACATATCTTTGCGTTGGCCCCATGCTTGTTTTCAGGCGAGTGTAAAAAGAATATACTAGTAATATCCAGTACATCCTCTCAACGTGTTCGCCTGTCGGACGGCATTTTATCGAGGTTCTTAGGTTTTAATGATCTTCCTCTGAGTCTATTTTTCCGCCTGTCGACCGGTGCTTCCGAATATGGCCGCGGACACGTGTCAGTCTTTTGAAACTGTTGATGAGCATAAGGTATGTGATGAAGACCGGAGAGAGAAAGAGAGAGGGACAAAATGACAACGTGTCTTGTCGGAGACGCTGTCATCAGGTAAAAAGCTCTTAACACGTGTGTCCAAATCTCCGAATTCGTCCGCGATCGATGATCGTTGATTACTATGCCTTAAATACACAAAATCCGTGCGAGTCAGTGCAACTGCAAATTTTATGATCATATTGTCCGGATGTTGTTCTCAATTTAGGGGACTCGCAAAAAACACCCGGTTTCGATACGACAAACGCGTGTTGACACCCAAATGTTTTTTGTAGGAGTTATTTCAGTTAAAATTGGGATTCACGATTTGGTTGGTAGCTCTGTTAGATACTACTTACATTTCTACTTTATTTCGAATTTTACTCCATTTTGCGTTTCCCACGGCATTAACGCTACTGCATCCTAGATTACAAACACTTAAATTTATGCTCAGATTTATTCATACCAACCTTATCGTACAGTTTTTTCCAATCTCCTCCGCAGTTGAAAAATGACCAAGCCACTCGTGCAAACGAACAAATCGCTGTGCTTAAAGACGAATTATTCAGCGTGAAACTCCGTGAAACCGAAGCATTGGAGCGTTTGGAAGATTTACGCAAACGTTTGGAAGAAATTGATTTGTTGTGGCAGGTACGTCTAGCATATCTGTTCCGTTCCATTCCACGTTCTTGTTAACCGACTTCGCGAATCATTCACGATGAATGATGATGTGTAATCCCGTTTGCGCTATCAGAACGCTCATCATTATCTTCCACACTGACAAGCACACGTGCGCACGTTCGTTTTTCTATCCTGCTATTCATTTGGCTTTTAGTTGCCAAGGTCAGTCGATCGGAATTGTTGCTAGGACGAAACGCATCCGAAAATCGTACTACGCGTTGTTTCGTAATCGTAGCAATGATCCTTCGTGTGTTATTTTTTTCTAACTGCCGCGGAAGTTTCTTTCAAACCCGTAGAATTTTATAATAAAATTACTAAGGTTCCAATTGTCGTCCAATCGATTTGCCACATCAACGAGAGGTTTGTTATTCCATTGCGTCTTTTGCAGTTTTCCGAACTCTTCTTCTTTAATTTATTCGTGTTTTTTTTTGGAGGGGGTCGGGTTGAACGTATCATGTCATGTTGCGTCCGTTCGTGTTTCATCAGCACGAATTTGCAAGTCTCATTACATTCTGTATGATACTTGCGGCCATCCACTGCCGTTGTTGTTCATGTTGGTGTGAATGGTAGAGCAGACCAGTTCGCTGTCACTCGGCTAATTATCATAACTATGACTTGTTCACTTCGTTGATATGTTTCGGTCCTGCTGACCGATTTTTATCTCTCTTAAACGGGTACACGGCATGTGCTACATTCCCCGCGTTGATAAAACGCACAACTGTGAAACAGGATACGTGCGCATGATTTCCGGTAATTGGAATCACAAAGAAAACAGTAGTGGTACATATTCAGCTAGCCATCATGTCTGAGCACCGCGGCCACTGCTATATTGTTCTTCAACCTCTTTACCCCTGTCTACATGTTTTTCATCTTTCTTCTTGCTTCCGTTTCCGTTTGTTTAACTGTTATTTATATCCATACTCATCTCATAATTGTAATCCATAGGACCACGGTATTCCGGAAATTAATATTTTGATCCAGTGACGCTGGTTTTCATTTGAGCTGTTACCCGGAAAACGTCAATATCTCGGTGAGCGGATCACTCGAGATCTCAGGGACCGATTTCACCGTTGTCGTAAGCAAATAATTAGGAACTGCTACTGTCCTCACGAGCTGCACTTGGGCCTGGACCAGTTCTTCGGAACGTATCAAATATCTTAGTTTCTCATCCTTACCTTAAATCATCAACAGAGCATATCCACCGTGCCCCAACCGAGACCCGAATGTCTGATGAGCGGATGTGAGTCCATTTCCACCAGGTCATCAGCGATTACCTATCACTGTTCGTCCATCATGGGGTCTGGAACCCCGTCTCCCTTTAAGAAGCTCATAAACGGTTGCTCTCACAGCGCTCATCTCCGCCGTCTATTTCGCCTTCACTTCGATGGCTCTGTGATGTGGACACCAAAACCAAAATACTAAATCATTGGTTGAGAAAACTAGACGGATCTAATTTATAGGTTTTGTTGCTTATTACCAATTTTTTCTTCCAAAAATGCATGTTCTTTACTACTTGTTCAATTTGTTTTATTTGCTTGCTCTCATCCCCCTGTCGTCTAGACGCATTGCTCTCAATGTAAAGGCATCATGTCTGATTCCAAACGCACTTCATTCCGCCTTGGATCACATGATTCCGCGGAGTCCAACCAAAAGATCCGTCTTTCTGATCGAATCCTTGAAGCACGATACATGGATCAGATGAAAACCTTGCAACAGCGTGTGAGTGTGTTTATGATTATTTGTCAACTTATGGGAAAGTTGTATGTCCTCTGACCGTTTTCTTATCAATAATAGCAGTCATCATGATTTGGTTCTGTTCTTTATAGTTTCGTGATTGGCTACAGATTTCAAGCTACATTATCGTTCAATGTTAAACAGCAAAACAAGCCGCGCAGACCACTTCCTTGGCTCCCCTACCCCGAGTTACAAGTTGCTGCGGAAAGAATGAATATGCAAGGTAGACGGATTGTACCTACACACGATATAGTTTGATTGTGCAAGCACCCCTTTTTCAATCATTCTGATTCGACGGAAAATGACCACACGATCGCCATTGTTAACGGTTCGCTGTCATATCTTTCATTCTCCAGCCGACTGGTTAACAAATCTTTCGGACTCTAATCACTGGGGCATTTATTTTAAATACTTCGTAATTCCCACTGAACACAATGAGAAAGCACATTTTGGCGAACAAACTCTTTTTCAGTAATTTTTACTCATGTTGCATCACAATGTATTAGGAAGAATTTTAGGGAGGATTGGATTAGTCAGGTAGAAATATGTATGGGAAGGGATTGTTGGTATTTCATCCACAACCCAAAAAACAGATGGATGTATTGTTTTAACTATTGTGTGATTTTGAGTTTGCATTGAGGCCGAGGAAGTTGAAGGGCGATCACAAATGTTTTTGAACGCACAGTAGAGGGTTGTGAACTGGGATCTCGATAGCTTCCGTTGTGTTCGAGACCTGGGCTATTGACTCCCCGACTTTATTATACAAGGCACAAAAATCCTGCGTCACATTCACGGTGTGGTTAGTCTGTGCTCGGTGTGAAACGACCGCACTTAGTTGTTGCAGTCCTCAACCACGCAGAGTAAAGCTCGCGGATACTTTCCGACAAGCGCCTGGTTGTGGGAGCACTGTGCCTTATCCCACAGAAACATGTGAATGAATAAACACAAAACGAGGCTGCAGAATGAGGAACTTTGTCTTTCAGAGGTAGTGGCGACACGGGGCAGGATTCGAAGCTTGGCTGTGTAAAATGGTTTAGTAATAGTGCTAGCTCAGGGGAATCTGTCTCAATCCATCTACTGTACCAAGTTCGTTTCACATTTTTCATTCCACCCCAAAACGAAATCTGTTGTCCTCCACGTGGCTTCTTCGCACAAAGAATGGAAAACAACGCGGTGCGTAGACGAGTGTTTGCCGTACGCAACACGTGATCCATCCAACAAAGTCTACCAAGCCCGATGCATTGTGACAATGTGTTCTCAGAACCGGCACACAGTACTCCATTCATTGGTCACTCGGTTGCTCTGCCCAATCCTAGCGATGCTGCGCAGATATGCTACTAACCAACTAGTAGAATCAGTATGATCGGAGTCACTTGTTCCAAGATAGCTACTCATTCTGATTCCTTGAAACTCCCGAATGATCAAGCATCTCAAATATCCCAACTCTTACTGCCTTCTTGTTGCAGGTGGTCCCACTGTCTTGTAGATCAGATTCTTCGATCAAAGACTGTCGAGATGGGCTCTCTAAATAAATTGTGTAGTTGGGTTTCAGCAAGCTCGTAGTATAACGCCCACTGAGGACCCATAGAGCATGGCCAGACAGCGGATGACTTGAAGTAGGAGAATGGAAGGGTTAGCATGTCTGTTGAACTTTACACAAAGTTTCTTTTTCTTTTCACTATTTTCCCACTTCATCATGGTTTTGATGGCACTTGGTCTGTAAACAGATTTGATATTATATATGTATATATATATGTATATATAATTATTTGTTTATTTATACATGCTTATAGCCCCTTTGCGAACCGACCGCAAAACCAGACCTTGGTCTAGTAACATTTTATCAGGCAAATCTCCAAACGAATTTTCTAGTAAAGACATTTCATGTACGTCACACTTGTTTCGATCTAGTAAAATAAGCGGAGTGTCTGACCTAGCTGTTAGAATGGTTGATTGAGGGACATGGATATCGAAAGTGATTCGGTTATAGTGAGGGGCCGGTGGGAAGATGTATCTGGATGAATAAGATAAATAGTCGCCGATGCACGTCTGGTACCAGTGGACCCCCTCCCTAATTTTCGATTTCAGGGTATTTAGTCCACATCCGAACTCTGTTCTGCCTAGGTTAACTTTATAATACTCTGACGTCAATGTATGATTAAATTGATTTCTTCAACAGTCAATAATCTGCACTGGAAACAAATGTTCCGTCGGGGTTTTTCAGCGATTGTGCTCCAACACCAGTTGGAGCAAAAACAACTAAGCTTTGGGTCATATGTATTCAAGCATTCGGTAGACTTACTGTGAATTCCATGTTGCCAGGTCAATCAATGATGTGGGAACGTGGATTGAGAAAATGTACAGCGAACTTAGGTAAAGTAGGTGTCTCACGCCTTCGTGGATGGGGTCCCAAAGACTCGTCGAGTAAGCTGGCTGGAGGCACTGAAGGATATGGCAGTGAACCGTGAACAGTGGCGATCATGTTGTCATTTTCTATCGAATCAGAATGATTGAAAACACGTGCGTTTGTACAGTTAGACTGTTTTATGTGTTGGCTGCAGCAGCATCTTATCTGTTCCCGTTTGTGTAGGTCCACTCCCTGTTTCCCTTGGATATTCATTTTTTTATAGAAACGTGTAACTCTGGGAAAAGGCAGCGTTTAGTGAGGCTTGCCTTGCTGTTTAACGTTGAACAATGATGATGATGTGAATGTGCAGATACTACTGACTTCGCAACGGTATCCTTAACCAACAGAAAGCAAAATTAAAACCACCCTGCATTGAACCCGAACCATTAGAGCGCATGATGACAACATGCGGCTTGAAAAGCTACGGTAGATGAAACAACCGATTATGGAGGAACAAGAATAGAATCACGTAACTGCCCAAATGAACGAATTCGTTCAGACCGATCTACGTAATTGCAGTCTAAAACTATGCAGTTCAATAGACCAACTGTTTATCCGATACGCTCCCGAAATTACAGCGTCGTACACGTCAATTATTATATTTCTCTGCTTACTTTTAAATTTGCTTGGGATGATCCCAAGAAGTTTACAAGGAAATTTTTCATCCCCTTTTCCTGTGCTACTCAAAATGCATATCTCCAACGCGTCTGTTTACTGCGCTCAAACTCCCTAATCTCTTTCCCCTCATTAACTATGCCGTTTCTATTTCATACCAGTCGGTCACATTTGCGATACATGAGCGCAGAGAAGAGCCGACAAATATAACCTTGAACCTTGGAATGACATGGAGTCAGGCAACAAGTTCGAGTGGAGTAGTTTCTAAACTAGAAAAACGAGTCACACTTCCATACATCCTTCACAACAATCACTTTGCGATCAGTTTTGCGCCTGTTTATCCTCGACCTACGTGTTTTAGTTTTGGTTACCACCCGCGGTAGTCTTCTGAGCGATAGCCTTTGTGCTATTGCTATGTTCCGCCAACGAATGTGACACTTGATCGGAAAGGTGCAACCTTAACGGGCTCACATTTTCCACCGAGTTTGCGGATCTACTCGCACTTGACTTGCTAGATCCGAATCCGTGTTTTTTTTCTTCTGAACCCTAAGCTTCCCCAACATGGATTGCCGAATTAGACGGCCGGAATGTTACTTCCATTACTGCACCCTGTTATTTTTTCTATCTTGATGTCTCGATTTTTGTGCGTCAGGGTATGCCGATTTGACTAACAGCGTCATTTTTCTCATATCGTTCTCAGCTTGGTTACCATAGTTGCGAGAATCATGTTACGTTTCATGCTATCTGTCGGTTCGGGTTGCGAGAATGAGTCTTAACAAACAATGTGTATAAGATTGATGTACCGAGCAGGCCATGTTTATGTTCGAAGGAGTAGACAGTCATTTTTACATTTTCCGCGAGGTGGGTTGGCTGTTATGTCATTGTAATGCTGGCCGTGCAGCGCTGGATGTTCTCTCGCGTAATTGGCGCTCGACGGTTACGACTGTGTCAACTCAGCAGTCTCAGGATCAACCCGGTAGGTTGAAGGTTGCTAATTCACTCTTGGCTCGAGATGTCAACTCTTGGACGTGAGAAATCTCAATGGCTTTTTCATTCCCACTAATGCTTGACTGAAGTTGACACCTGTTCCACATGATTGTATGATTGTCATTCATGAATTCGTATAAGGTCACGTTAACAATCCCAAGAATTCGTGTAGATTTTCAGCGAGCTAAACAAATTATCAGGTCGTATGGTAAACCTCACCAGGCTTCGCAATCTCAAATGGGTATCGATGTATCATGCGGTCGAGGATTATTAATGCCATGCTGAGCAGTCGTTTCGCTTTTATTGCACACTTGATGCATGATTGCAATATGAGACCCATGCATCCCCATAGCTCACATAGGATATCAAAAGGCCAGACGTGGTAACGAATCACGGGTGACAGCGACTTGCCTTCAATGGACACTTGTAAGGCTCTCTATGAAAAGCTCACCAAAGCAGTCCGTGCGTTGAATCTAGCCTATAAACAATCTCAACTATTCCAGGTAATTAGTTTAAGCATTGACCAAAATAGTGGAAGACCGTAAACAAAGCCGTGTGACGGGTAATGCGAAATTTCTTCCCCACTTGGCAGCCCTCTGTTGACCGCACCCCCCTTCCTGAAAATTGATGTACATTGTGGTTTTATTGATAAAGGGAGTAAAAGATAAAAGATGAAAGATACATAAACGGGAAAAGATAAGAATGCTACAGTAGCCAACATACGGAACACAATCTAACTGTACAAACGTATCTTTTCAGTCACTCTGATTCGATAAAACATGACTACCTGGTCGCCACATGTTTGCGGTTTACTATTATATCCTTCAATGTCTCCAGCCATCTAATTGACGAGTCTCTCGGACCTTAACCACGAAAACGTGAGACACCTACTTTATCATCTGAGAAATAGAAATATCGGTATTATAAGTTCAGTTTCCCCTACCATTGACCTCGCATCACCATGCTCTCGTTTTGGGTGCTACCTCACAATACCGTTTTCCAAGAAAACAAGAATCTGAAGACCATAAATCGAAAGGGCTAAAGAAAAACAGAAACGTTCCTAATGCGCCAACGCTACCGATTGCGGCGTCTAAACAAATCAGCTAATATCTTGGAGAATCACGTTTGCGGGATCTCGTGTACCACAACTTCTAATCGAATCGGTTCACCGGTTAGGATTTTCATACCCCTCCGGGTCATGGAATAACCACATCGACCCATCTTCTCACCATCACCTCTCTCGTAGAATGGCGTTTGCCGAATTGGGTGATCTATGGATATGCTTAACACACCTCAGCATATTTAGTCTGTTTAAATTCAGTCCCTGTTACCAAGTACCTTATGCCCAACCTCAGATGCATTGACAGAATTATTCTGTCTTACTCTAGCAGTTTTATGAAGACGTCGATTTTCAAACACAAATCTTCACGTCTTCTCTCCGCAGCGGCCATTTTTTGAGTTGTGTAACAGAACCGATCTTGCTGCTACTTTGTAAACTCGACGCCACGAATCCCAGATTAATTATCATTTTTATTTACACGAGAATCATTCATCCTATGTACAACCATTTAGTGAGATGCAACTACCTTATCTACTTCATGCAATTCTTCCTCCACAAGAATAAAATTCGGCTCCGAGCCAGTCCAGTTCTTCAGCAGCAGTTTGCACTTAGAAGGCATCACAAACGTAGCTACACTTTTCGATAAAAACCTAAAGCATGCCTGGATATATAAAAGATGTGCCTATTTTTTAACGCCGGTCTATGGGAAGAAATGCTATCTACATAAGGCTGCTCGCCTAGAAAACCAGGTTGATTACAACGTGTACGTCCTTCGGAGACACTAGGAAGCTAATCATTGCGAGTGGTTCGGATGCGATGCTTACCTAACTGGTTTTTCTACAGTTTTCTCAGGTGGTGTGAGAAGGTCTTGATTATTGCCGATACCCGTAGTCTTTTCCATTTTCGTACACTCTCTGTCAACCATTGCTCGCAGTCATTTGATATGCTCCTTGTCAGCTGATTTCCCAGTGATTGGCACACCTCATCGCATATGACGTTCAGAGGAACAGTCCTGCGAGCATCTGACAAGACAACTGACTTCGAAGATATCCATACTTTGTGAAGCCTACCTGACCCTGTAGTCCTGCGTTCAGTCTTCTGCCGCGTGAAAGGCATTTTAATGTGCACTAAATGTTCTCTCGTGCCTTTGACATTTTCCGCTGACGATAGTCGCGGTAAAAGTTGTAGTAGGCGATTATCGTCTGGAATCAGCTGCGCAAGTTGTATGGTTTTCCTATTGGTGTGACCATAAGCTAGGCGTGAACAAAAGCAAGCATGAACTAATATGTGACCTAAGTTCGCTGACTTGAAACAAAGAGGTCAACACTTTTGGGGAGTCAACGCCACCGCTGACCAATGGCAATGGGGTCAATCAGAGCCGAACGCTCTAAAGACGAAGGAAAGCATCAGGTAATAAGCCTTTTATACCGACTGTTCGTGTTCATCAGAAACAATCTGTGTTCTGAGCAAATCTGAGTGAGGCGATCGTTGTCGATGCTGCCGACTGGGACTGCAGATTGGTCTCTGATTTATGTGTGTATATCTCCCAAACAACTAAGTTGGACATTGAAGTCACTACCGATGATCACAACGTCCGTTGAATGCACGCTTCGAAGCAATCGAAATAGTTCTCGTAGGACTAGTGTTCTCCAGGGATGCTGTCATGGGCGGGAGCTTACGCAGATAGGACTTGCAAGCGAAAAGTCCGTGCTACGGAAAGGATTAAAATGCAACCACACCAACGCCAAACATCCCACGTTCATTGCCTCCATTGCATCGGCACTAACGGAAGAGACGTGCCAAGACATACGGGCAAAAGTATGTTAACAATTTGCGTATCCTAGGTGAAAGTATCACCTAACTGATAAGGAAAGCAAAGCTGTAGAAGCACTCCAAAAATCGTGAAATAGTCATACTCCCGCCAGACAAAGGCAACGCAATAGCAGTGCACTGAATATCAAGCGAAGATGAAAGTATTACTGGATGATAACGAAATCTACCAGCTGGGGACAGGAAATCCAATCGAAGAACCATAAGCAACAAAAAGCTGAACTCTGAGAAAAATAAGAAAATCAGCGACGAACAGTACAAACAAACAAAGCCTGCAGAGATACACGTCTCTGGGATAAATGAGCTTCCTGAAGTCCATGAGCCGGGGGTGACGCTTAGACCCATTGTCGCATCAACCACAGCACCAAACTATTAGCCAGCGAAGTACCTTTCCCGTCTTCTACGTCCATGCCTACCACAGAACCGAATCGACACGAGGAGTTCTGGAACAAATCAAAGACCTCAAATTAAAAGCGAATGAAGCTATGGTCTCACTTGACTTGACGTCACTGTTCACAAATATTCCAAAGCAAATGGCGTTGGGCAGCATCCACCGAATTATAGAAAAGGACCGCAACTTATCAAACAGAACAGCGATGTCTATGGACAACATCATTGATTTGATAAAATTGTGCATGAAACCATACCTGCAGTTCAGTGGGACAGTGTACAAACAAATTAAAGGATCGCTCATGGGATTGCCACTATCAGGCAACCATGAAACATTTCAAAAAAAACCATTTGAAACAAACCGCCCACGCTTGTGGATCCGATCTGTTGGGAAAAAAATGGACCAATTCCATCAACACCTAAACGCGATAGTTTCCAGCATAACCTTCACGAAGGAGGAAGAGAAAGACTCGGTTCTACTGTTTCTCGACATACTAATTATGGGGTAACCGAACGGGAACATAGAGACAACCGTCTACAAATAACCGACGACGACGGACCGCATACTAAATTTCAAAAGCAACCATCCAACCTACCTCTTAAAGAGCTGTGTGCGTACCCTGTTCCATCGAGCCGACACACACTACAGTACACGGTACCTAAGGCAACGAGAACAATCTAGATTGTTCAAGTTATTTGTGGCCAATGGATATCCAAAATCTTTCATCAACGCCTGCATTCGCAGAAAACAGAGGGCAAATACTAAGAAGACTAAATCGATCGTGATACTTCGATACATACGGGGAATATTCGTAGCGGTCGAACGCATCTATTGGATACCGCATCGGCCCACAGACCGACCGATACCCTGAAATCCGCTCCATTTAACGGAAAAGATCTCATCGAACAGCACAGCCAATCAGGGATAGTTTATGCCATTCCATGTCTGGGGTGTGATAAGCAATATGTCAGTGAGACAGGCAAACAATTGCGCACACGCTTGCACGACACTCTGACCCACACTCGCAGATGTGGAACTGCTGTGCACAAACGGGCCATGAGGTCGACATGGACAACGCAAAGGTAGTCAGTCGGGCAAACAGAAAGGGGGTGCGACTGATTCCTGAGGCCCCTCACTCGAATAACTCGTTCAATCGAGATTGGTAAACACTACGTCGTCTTAACAAGATCCACAATGCAGAATGGAGAGGCAAACAGACGGACAGTGTACCAAAGAGAACGGAACTAGCGATCCCGTTCAATCATTTTTGATAACGAGTTCTAGTTTGTATTTTCAATAGTATGTTTCGCATACGGATGATTAAACAAAATTTCCCCTAAAGCACACGACCGGTTTCTCAGTTATTGCCGCTCTTCACGTATGTGTACCCGGTACTCTTTTGTTCAGCCATTCCTATGCTAGTGCGCTTCTTTCTTACGGATGGTTGGACAGGAGGGTACCGGGTACACATATGGGAAGAGCGGCAATAACCGCGTAACCGATCATGTGCCTCCGGGCAAATTTTATTCATCCATCCGTATGTGAAACACACTACTGAAAACAAAAACCAATACTTTCAGGCCTTGTGCCCCTTTCTGGAGGTTAGTCTCGGTCAGCAAAGAAAATCCTCTGACGAATCACCGTGTGATTCTTAAATGGACTTGTCATCCATTCACACTCCTAAAGATTCAAATGAGATTCTAGTGAGTGGTCTACTTTGGGTCAAAACGTCACAGTAAACGTTGTTACTCAATGTACGCCTTCTAACCTCTAAAAATAGAGAGAGACTACCCAAATCGTGACTAGATGAAATCTAAAATAAACGCCGTTCGCAGGTCACTACGCAAGTGGTTGCTTTCTCATTTTGATATCATCGGTCGTCCATGGGGATCCATGGTTTCGTTGCTGTTATATTAGATCTAGTGGCTACCTAACGATAGCCAGATTATTTCTAGCGATTGAAAAAATCTGAATTGTAATTGTGACAATGAAAACCTTGTCCGGTAAGATCCCGGACCTGCTTTAATCATAAATACTGCCCTTTCTACGCTTCATACACTTGACTTTCAATCAACGGCTAGATCCAAGGCATCCGATGATGTTCCATGCGGAACTGACAAACATCTTTGCTCTCTAATTGGAGTGTGTTGTTTAATTCCAATTGGTGCTCTCACCTGAGTGATTTTTTTCTCACAACTTCCGTTGGTAATTACAGTTGTTGCCGCTACACCCCGTGCCTGTTGCTGCCATTCAAAGGATCTGTTTTGCTGTTTGTTCGATGGTCGTTTCCGCATTTGTTTCCCATCAAATTTCGATCACTTCTGCCCATATTTTCAGGAAAAAATAGTCGATTTACACGAAATGCTTTTTTGTTATTCCTCCGCCGTCACTCTCCGTCTGCCGTTTGTCTCGATATTCCACTTTCTTCCTGTCTAATCAGCTCAATGATATATCCATGCAACGTGAAGTGGCCGATCGTCGAGCGGATCGGTTGGATCAACGCGTCTCCGAATTACTGGATTCGCGAACCACAGCGGATGCGCGGGAGCGTGAACTGGTCCTGGAACTAAAACGATCTGTGCAAGGTTGCGCGGAAATCGAAGCAAAGGCAAGACCTGTTTCTGCTGTTTTACACGTCATGTCGAACTTTTACGCAGTTGCTTTCAAGCTCCATGCTATTTGCCGCCTCGCGGTTCCGTACTGTTTAACACTTCAGCTTGATCATTTCATCAAATGGCTGTATGTTTTGGATGGGTTAAATTGAGTCACACGTAACGCCAACAAGCGGAGTGCTTGTTGGATATTTTGCTTCACTTTCTTGCGGACGAATATTGTCCAATTATGTCTCTTGCGTGGTGCTTACCGACAGTAAACCTGTGACTGAGCCAGGCTATTCGTCTGCCATGCGTTTTTTTTGACGCATACACAAACGCATGTCGTTTCCCGTTCCAACAGACCTTAGTCGCGCCTTGTGTGCCCTGGAAGATGGACAAAATCTATCCTAGTTCTTTTCACATGGAGTATAAGAAGACAAGTGTCCAATCCTGGGCTGTTTGTTGATATTGATCAGTTGTCCAATAAAATTCACCGCAGCCCTTGGTTGTCAAATTCAACACGATTTCTCATTTCAATATTATTTTTCTGAATCCATTTTTAAAAGTGATAATCGAACCACGAGCGGTCGATTGCACAGGTGTAGATCACCTCTGGTCAGAATGTCAACTGTCAGTTGAGCAATTGTAATTGATTGTTAGTAAGCGTGTATGAGGATACAAGAAGCTAAAGGAAGCAATTCACTGTCCAATAACCGATCGAGTTTGTTTATCACCACACATTGTGAACGAAATGTGACAGAAGCCTGTAAACGATTCGAAGCCCGTGTCGTTCATTCGACAACTGTTCATCAGGTCCTAAGCGGCATCGTTAACGCGGTACTTTGAGTGTGCAATCGTCACATACGCACACTGCACAGAGAACGCACACGCATCTATGTGCACCATATGTGGTGATGTCGTGTCTTCGGACGGACATTTCGAAAAGCACGTAACGAAACATTCGTATTGGATTTCGCGGAGCGTATACGAAGAAACATGTTTTAGATTACCTGATTCCATGTTTACGATAACCTAGATGAAGGAAAATCCGACTGGGGTGCACGAACCAACCCTGGGCCTTTGATCACGCAAGAAGTGAACAATTGGCTAACACATGGGTCGGTGGGCAGGAATCCAATTGGATAAAGAACACAGTGGTGCATATTCGTAACAAGACAGTTAAAAAGCAAACAGAAAAACAGTTCTTTTGTGCGGGTAGTTTTATTCAGACCGGAGTATAGTGACCTTGAACCGTAAGAAATCTCACCGATCAGCGTGAAGTAGTTGTTGAGTTGGGGTGTTCAGTGAAACAAGTGAATCGGTTATTCGGAAATAAGACCTATTTAAGGATTATTCCAGGTTTTATCAACTTTAGCGCTGAATTACTGTGGCGGACTGTGTCGTTTCTCCTACACAAAATTTGTGTAGATTATAATTGATGTCCTAGAACATATTCGGAAAGATTCCTGGATTCGACTGAATCGCCTTTGTAAAAAGAAATCTGGAATGTAGAGCATTTTAAAAGACGGGTTGTACGAAACACAATTATGCACTCTTACCAATTGAACGCATTTGTGAGTACCGTGAACTTTTTCTCCTAGATGGTTTGATTAACACGGTCCCTGATGACACGTTTTTGCACGTCTTCTATTATTCCCTCTTCGGTGCTAGTTCTCCCACGTTATGTTCTATTCATTCACGTGATGCGATCCTCTTACTCCAATTTTAGTAATTAAAAGTCCATACGACTTGACAGCTACTTCTACGCATTCTATTTATAAATTTGTGACGGTTTTCCATCATTTTCTGATGCCGTCATAAATGTTGTCACCTTCCATTTCGCGCTGCTCATCTAGATCGATTTCAAAATAAGTGTATCCAATAATAAAAACAATTAATCGAGCGCCAAGCAGAAATCAGAAATGTACAAAATTGATCAGGTCTTGAGAATGTTTTCAGAAAGGTGATATCACCTGGCCCGATACTTCGTATCTACGTGGGTCCATTGTCTGGAGAAAACTCTGAGCTTCAACGTGGTTCGCCGTGCCTTCCTCTTTATCCTTTTGGATGTGCGTAAAACTTGCGCCTAGGATGCAGATTGTAATGCTTGGGCCAGCCATGTTCGAAAAATGTAGCCTGCTGTTTCGAATGTTTTGCCTACCGACATGATTTCCCTTTAGGTTTCTTTTTCTATCGTGTTCCTTTGCTTTTGAGATTGTGCACCCTAAGGGATTATTAAGGGTTCACTTCAAACTGGTCGAGAGTAGTAATAAACACACGGAATCTCGGTACTCTCGACTGTCTTCTTTTTTCTACTTCGCGCATCATAGTTATGTACAATTTGACAACTGTCGGAGCATTTTCTTTGGTGAAATCTGAATTCCAGCTTAGGTGTATAGTGTGCCCAGACTGTATTGTTGTTACCTGATAAGGTATTATTATATTGATAAACAATTACAGAGATAAACCCGCACTACTCCAAATTCGATTTGTCGCAGTACAGAATCCAACAAACGGGAAATTAATTCCCTGCGGTTTTTTTTCACTCATTTCAACAGTTCTGATCTCGTCATTCTGTTTGATCTTATTTTAGCGCAAAGCTGACAGTCTAATGTGGCGGGCACGAGAAATTGAACTGATGGCTCAACTGACCGAGTCGAGACAGAATCAATTACAACTAGAATACAAATACGAAAGCCTGATGGCTACCCAAGGATTTCAAACTCTACAATCCCCGTCAAACTCTTCATACTCGTTGAAAAAACGTGCAAGTTCACCTCCAGATCAAGTACCCAATCGCCTTAGGAAGTCATCGTTCACTCTTGGTAGTTATCTCCCTCATGAGCAAAAATCGAGCCCATCGATCGCAACCAATTCGGGTGAGTCGCCGAACACGACGATCACATTGGTCGACTCGAATCCGTCCACTCCACGGGGCACCCTGGGTCGTACTAATGCGACCGCTAACAACAAAAATGAGGTCTCATCTAAGATTAAAGGAAATGTTGGTGGTAGTGGTGTGACGGCCGTGTGGAAAAATTTGCCCCCATCAATCATGACGGATTCAATCGGTCCGCTTGAAGACCTTTGCCTGATTCCTGACGATCCCATGATCACAAGTATTTATTTGGAGCGACTACCTAACGAGGAACGCTGAATTCAACCGATTCTCTTTTTCCTTATTCTCTCTTTCTCTCCTACTTTGTGTCTTCGGCTCGCCAATTTCGGTTCCATGCCTCGGTATGCACAGAACCTACTGCGGCCTGGCCGCTATCCACGGGCCTAATGTGCACCAGAAGTGTAAGATGTACATTCGGCTAAGAAATTATCACTCTGTTCTTCCATCCTCACTGCCGGTTGTTCATTTTTCCATCACCCAGTGAGGGACGCGATAGAGCGAAGCAAGTATAAACAACCACTGATCCGATGGTTTATTATATGAAGAAAAAAAATGTAACCCTACGGGATTGTGTGTTTGTTTGTACGTCATCGCTCTCGGTTTCCCGTGGATTTATTACCCGATTGTTCACGTCTTTCATCACTAGTTATCGATCACTACCATGTGCTTCGCTCAGTGACATCACAGCGACTACCCAGACCATGTGCATTAATGTTTTCGGGTCCGCAACTCGATCACCACGTGTGGTGTTTTCCTCTATTTGGGTCAGAAGTGTTCGCCTCTTCTCTCTCCTCACCCGTTCATCCATCTGATCGTGCAAATGTGATATGACACCACCTGATTCGATTAATCTCCTACGATCTACAGAAACCGCCGACACATCCAGTCCACAATCTATCCCCTATCTCCTCCGATTATACTATAGTTTCCACATACCCCGTGGTTCGTCGTCTATCTTTTTCCTTTTTTTGAATTTGCCTCTTTTCTTTTTTTTGTTCTTGCATTATTTTTATATATCTTTGCACACTTACCTCATGGTATACAGATATTCGTGTGTTTGTCTGTACAAATATGAGTACAACTATGAACGTGAATCTTATTGTCGAATACTTTTGTGTATTTGCGCACGCGCGCCTATGCTCATATGGGAAACGTAACTCTGCACTGCATTCATTTCCCTCCCGTTTGTGCTATTGGTTGTGTACGTGTGTTTGTGTGTGGTTTTCCGGGTTTGCACCCCTCCCCCGCTTACGTGTGTACCCGCATAATTCCGGTCCAGATCAGCACAATGCTCCTTGAGAAGATACTGGTTGTTTCCCGTTTTCTACATCTTCCCCTTTTCTTACTCGGACTACTGTACGAAATGTACTGATGAAAAGACTCGAAAATGTATATCTGCCTAGATTATCTTATGGCCTCTGGGGTGTGCAGTTCGAAAACTGAGCAACAACGAAAGTTGTCGTTTTTCTTTTTATCTCATTGAATTGATTGCGCATTTATGCTGCTGTATGCACACACATGCACACACACACACACACACACACACAGAAAGACTGGTTTTTGACATTTTTACCACTATGAACAACAACCCGGGCCGGATCGTTGTGATCGGGTCAACAGCGAATAACTAACCGCCTCCTTGATCGGTTGTTTCTCTTCTCAAGCTAACTTCTCCTGACGAGTGATTTTCCTCTCTCCGTTTCCAGTACTGTTGCCACGCATGACCACAGTCGTTTTTTAATTCATCAATTAGACAGAATTAGAAATGGGTCGGACCGGATTTCTCGCTTCTCGAATTACATCGGAGTAATGATTTGCAACATGGCGGCCGCAGGTTTCGAATCAGTGTCAATCGCATTGAAATTCGAATCGAATCCACCAGGGATGTTGAGCCCTCGGCATACCAGCATCGGGCAATTTCCCGTTCGAGCTTTTTGGATTCCCGTCAGGGTCATTAGTCCAGTGAGCAGAGCATGAGCATGCAGCCGAAGCGCAGTACTCATTCGCTAACGAAGTTTTGCTGTGTAAACCTAACTTTTAATTGAAAGCCGGCTGTCGCTCCGACACCAACTTGGGGCATCTGTGGCGTCGATATAACATCCGGTTCCTATCAATTGTCGAGTCTGCGAATCAGGAGTAGGGTCAGTCCTGCTACACGACTCAGTAACATGGCCAGAGGTGTTTAAACGCCGTTGTTTTCGTAACATTGATAGAATATTTTGGCCGAATTTTGTCAGCAATTCAGAGACAAGGTGTTTAAGTACTGGGCGGCAGGGGGACATTGTTTAGAATATACACTAAAGATGAGTAGATTAAAGCGATTACGTCCCGTTTTCCACGTACAGAACGATTGCCTCATTGTGCGCTGTTCTCCGAGGCAGGTAATGGTTAGAAGATGGTTCGGTTGGAGATATTAAAACCTTGACCGGTGGACTGTCTCATGTAGATGGAGTTAGACTATTGGACCGTAGTCAGTGAGACGCCCTCAAGCGATAGTTCGGCATTGTTCGGGATATGACTGTCTTACTTGTGTGCGTTATTCTTTCCGCCACCTAGTTGTCCAGTTCATCATCTTGAAGTAGATATTCCACTGTTTGTCGTTCACTTCTGAGTAGACAATGTCGTGAAATAGGAACCGAGACCGAACCAATTTAGTGCAAAATTAATATTTGTAAAAATTGAGCAAAGCTGAGCCAGTGCGATAACAACCTGACAGGTGTGCACGCGACTATTTTTCTCCGTTAGACTCATCACTCTCGCAAACTATTCGAAAAAGTTTCGGTAACGGTTAAATGAACCAAGCGTTTGATTTGCTGTCACCTAATTCGTTGACCACTCCTTACCAATTGAAATCACCTCTGACTATCGATTAATTCAGTCTTTAATGTTTCATTTACTTGTACCTTCGCAATAGTGCTGTGTGATTTTTCTTAAACTCGAAAGACAGTTTGGGAAATATGTGGGAGCATAATCGCGTAGGGGATGTGACCCATGCTCGGACATGTTGGCACTTTTCATTCGATATGCGCACGATGGTAATCTCTACGTAACTCCGTCCATTTATTGAAATAATTTGGAAGTGTTATCATTTTACCAATCACAATAAAATATGGAGATAGGCGCCACTATCGTGGTTGAGTCAGCCTGATGGAAGTGTTCAATGTGGTCCGAAATTGCTGCCGTCGTTCACACCCATCCTAATGCCCCTCCCCGTGTCTTCTAGTCAGTCTAAATCGTGTGTGGTGCGATAATTAGGACTGGCTGAATCGTATATAACAAGTTGCCGGTTGTCTGGCGCGCTAAGGAAGGCTGGCGTGTGGGCCCGATTGGTGCCCAATCTATACAGATTTGACAATCGTATTCCGTCAAAATCAATAGGCCACATTGGGAAAAAGATGAATTGAAAGTACAAAAATGATTACCCTAACCGATTGTGTGAAGATCCAGCTGGTTCACTGAATGCGCTGCAGTAGACCTTACACGATGCTTGGAGAGACCACCTGTCGTTTGACAAACTGAACTGCAATAGATATTGGGACTCGCTGTTGCGGTTTTCACAAGCAGGAAATGAGAACGTCTCTCATCGGAGATCCGTGGTGCTATATCAATGCATTTGTATTAGATTGTTCTCACCGCTCACTTTCGATCGGTTTGTTGCATGATTTCCCTAAAGGATAGATAAACCAATGGGATGGCCTGGAACAATCTGAGCGTACTCCAGAGTGGGACAAAATTTTCCCATATGGGGCAAACTAGAGCAGTTCATTTCAACTTAAATTCTGCAACCTCTGATTACAAATTCGCAGCGCGGCGTGCAATTGCTATACCGTTTGGACATAGTCACACATACCATGAGACCTTCGTGAATTAGCATACAAACAGCACACATTCATTTACTGATGCATAGGAGGATGATAGTCAATTTCTTCCAAAATCCTGACACAGCCAAGCTTTTTTATCCTGTATTCAACAATAAAGCAAAGGAGGCAAGTTTTCCATTGGAATTGCGGAAACACTCACCGCCCATAAAATAAAGTACATTATATCGATGTCCCATAAACACTAAATTCTGGTGTGTTGCTGTTTCCGTACTGACCGTCTACGTTCGACCGAACTTCAAAATGTTCTCACAACTCCCGATTCGCTGTGCCAGTAAGACGAATCCCAACCCATATACTACCTGAATGATACCGTTTCATAGCCGATCTACATGTGGGCACCAAGTGGCTCGACTACTGGTCAGCGCTTGTGTGCAAACCAACCCAAACGACAAACAGTTCCACTAAACGCTTACGTTCAGCAACAAAACCATTCATTTCGGTTTGATTGCCGTCTGATTGCTTGTTCGGCGACATTCGACCGGATCACAATTCGATTATCTCGACCACCCAGTGTGAAAAACATGCGCGC
>LUCM01001362.1:107546-191218 GCA_008360955.1 Fasciolopsis buskii
AGGAAACAATCAAGAGTCTGAATATTTCTCAATGAATTAAATCATGGTACTAATGGTCCTAATGGAGCTATAATAATGTTTTGCCCGAGATGGATAGCATCGGCAAAATGATCGTTTCAATTAACGAAAACTCGGATAAAAAAACGAGTGGAATGTCGATGAGTAGTCTTGGTTTAAGAAATGAAATTGCCAAAGCATTAATTTCGACTTTACTTCTGTTGCATAATGAGATCAGAATTCGCAAAATTTTGCGTATAACAACAAAGTGGTTAAAATTTCTCTGTTCTATTGAAAGTTAACTGGCAAATTGATGTTGTAAGCAGTTTGAAAATTTCCTGGAAAAACGAGACCATAACGCGTCCGTTCCGTTAGAGTAACTGAACGGTCTGTCGAATGACTACGTTCAGAATTTCATGATTAACATCAGTTTTGACACCTAGATTCACATTAGTAACAAAATGAAAGTATAATTGTGTGGGGTGTATAGCAAAATTTATGATTACCAGCATATATAGTTTATTGATAGAGATTTAATCATACAAACCAATGATAGGACTTCGCAGTGCTGGGACCAGATATATTGGCTTATGCGTACACAGCATAATGGATAAGGTAAAGAGATACGCATGAGCAAAAAGCCATACGATATGATTGATACTTTATACATTCCGGAAGACAATGATCTTTTGAGCAATTAGAAATATCGAATGTAAAAAATGAAGAGCAATAACGAACAAAATATTTTTGCATATGGTTTTGAGAACTATCAATGCATATGTCACCAGGGTTCATTCACGTGTCATATCAGCTAATTTTCTATGTTTGGACGCATCAACAACACCACGGCTCTGCTCTCGTATAACTCAATGACATTTGCAACAGAGACGTTGAAAATATCGATGGATCTTAGAACGCAGTGAACAGAACCTTTCCGTTCAAGGCGGAATAACAAGAACATGCTACGTCGTTTAGATAGGCTATATTTGGTTTATCCAAATTTCGACAAAGACCGTAAGATCCGAGGTTCGTTATCTGTCGCATGGTTACGACACAAAACAGGTTGCAAAACAAAACGGACAGGGGATCAGTCAGACAGCGATGATCATTGATATATCACACAGTGAGAGAAAGCGGGAGAGCGGATGAAAGTGAGTCAGACCGATTCTTTATATCACATTTATGGCCGTAAATGCTGAATAATAATATTCATTTCAGAGAGTCTTGACAAATATACATACTTCAATACATCTCCCCCCGACACACAACTTTCAGTGCGTCATATAATTTAGCGTTCTGTTGAATAAAAGAGGAAATATACTTCATAGCTCTCGATGCGGAAGAATTCCTAGTTCTAATGACTAATCATTGCGTTAGCATACATATGCCTACGCATTCACACACACACACACACTTACCACACACACGTTAGTTACCGAATGGTTAGGCTCACGCCACTAATGAAACTGCTTTCACACTAGTGTCCTCACTTAATTAGTTATATTCACTTTTCATACAACACGCGTTTCCTCGCGATTGGGGAAAAGGTAGGAATGTGATGGACAAATATGAAAGTATCAAGTGATAAACATGATTAAGTGTAGCGTATAAATAGGAAGACAACCGATGATATTATGTGTTGGTTTGTGTGTGGTTGTTTGTGTTTGGTAGTTTTGGTGTGTGGTTGTGTTGTGAGTTCTTGGGCTTATTGAGATTGGTCTCAGCTTTCTATGGCCTGATATATCAACGCACGGATACGAATTACCGACAAACAATGGATTGACTCCGATCCAAGCTATAGTGACTTGAAACAATTTGAGAAACGCCCACAGATAGCACTTCGCTTCAACGCATCATGCCTTCAATATTAATCGGGACAATAGAGTGCAGGTAAATCCCGGTTGGTGAAATAATGGGATTCGAGGCATAGTTAGATTTCACGATGCCTTTTTTTGCGGCGCCGGAAGCCGTGAAGTACTAATCGTCCGAACACCTCCAGCATGCTCTCTAGAGAACTTTTCTAACTGCCGTTCCACCGATGTAGGGAATACGCAAAGTGCCGCTCAGAACTGCAGCTCGACGGATTTATTTGACGGCGGCGTTAGAGGAAGAGAAGGAATTAACTTGCAAGCATAACCACAGCCCAAGTTTTCACATCATTTGAGCGTCTTCAACGTCACCCAAATAGGGGTGGGTAGATTAGGGAAACGAACTGCTTACTGTCCCAGCGTAGAAATATTGAAACTTTATATACATATATATATCGAATTTGTGGCGTCAGGAATGTGCATGTAAGCTATTCAACTACGGACAAATCCACATAGAGCAACCACAAAATTGTGATTCGTTGATGATTCTTTGTCAATTGGGTTGGGCCAACCTTAGAAACGAGGGCAAAATGCCCCAGGAGTATTACATATGCTTAACTATATATAAGCATAAAGTAGGCATCTGGCATAAGTGATAACCAATGCTTTTTTTTCAATACCATCAAACAGCTAGAAGATCAAACCTTTGGTTCTACCATTCGGTATCCGCAAACAGAACTAGTTACCAACCGCTATGGTTGTCTCCTAGTTATACGCTACACTATCAGTTATCACTTGATACTTTCATATTTGTCCATCACATTCCTACCTTTTCCCCCAATCGGATGTGACGCGGTGTTGTATGAAAGTGAAATATACTAATTAGTGAGGACACATTGTGAAAGCAGTTCATTAGTGGGTGAGCTAAACATTCCTACTAACGTGTGTGTGTGTGTGTGTGTGTGTGTGTGATGGGGTGTGTGTCGTGGATTGGATTATTATAGTGTGGACGCATATAGATTATGATTGATGCTCTTGGGAATTTTCGCATCGCCAAATTGAGTAATTTATTATTCAAGAACCGAAATTTGAGCACTGAAAATTGTGTTGTCGAGTTTTTGAAAAGTTAAGTACAGTGTAAGCATCTTGATCTTGATTTAAAAATAATTCAACTTAGCTTAATGTGATAAAATCGTCTGACTCACTTTCTTGCTCTCCCTTTCTCTCTGTGTGATCCTGTCTCGCTGTCTGACTGATCCCCTGTCCGTTGTTTTGCACCGTTTTGTCGAACATCGACAAACGAACCCGACTCGGTCTTGTCGAAATTGGGAAAATAAGCCTAAACGAGTAGATTTCTTATTCCGCGACGAGTTCCTGTTCACTGCGTTCAGTCGAATTTTCAACGTCTCGGGCAAATGTCAATTGAGAACGAGGAGCAAGCCGTGGGTGTTGATGCGTCCAACAATAAAACGCTAATAGACACGTGACATTGAGACCTGTGTGACGATATGGCAGTGTTCATCAAAAACAAACTAAAATGGCATTGCGTAATTGGCCCACTTTTCTACATCCGAAAATCATAGTTAAGCTCCAAAAAAGACGAAATTGCTTCCGAATTAAAATACAATCATCTCTTTTTCATATACTATCCCTTTATCCTTTACATTAATGCTCAAATCTTTAGTTTACCAAACCAACAATCTTGAAAAGTCAGCACTGAACCAAGTCATATTGTTTACTGATGTAAATCTCCATCAAATAAAACTAAGTCGGTACAAATTCTTTGCTAATACACCACAAGGCCATAACGTGAAATAAAATATAATACATGGGGATATAATGTTTCGAGCAACCACTATACATTTGTACTAATCAAGGTCCAAACTGTAGTAATATTGAAATTCCTGAACTAAGATCAATTTACGACAAGACCGTTGCAGGTTACTCTAACGGAACGGACGCGTTATGTCCGTTTTCAGAAAATCAGGAACCTGTACAAACTCAAAAAAATTATGCCAAGTTAATATTTCAACTTTAGAAATCAGAGAAGTAACAATTTGTTGTGTATCAAAATTTGCGAACTGATTCATTATGCGACAAAGAGGTCAAATTAATGCTGGCAATTCACCAGACACTCACCATTCACATACGATTTTATCCCGAGTTTTTCGCTAATGAAACATCATTTGCATTGGCTATCACGAGGCAAAAACAAAAATATAACCCCATGACCACAGTACCATGATTAATCAAGAAATATCA
This sequence comes from Fasciolopsis buskii, assembly GCA_008360955.1. Taxonomy (NCBI): domain Eukaryota; kingdom Metazoa; phylum Platyhelminthes; class Trematoda; order Plagiorchiida; family Fasciolidae; genus Fasciolopsis; species Fasciolopsis buskii. Next base: position 111,614 of record LUCM01001362.1, read on the forward strand.
GACTCTGATTGTTCCAAGCCAACCAAAACCACCTTTACTTTTGCATGATGTCGATTCCAGGCTCCTGTGAAAAAGTGAATGTGTTGTGTAGTGAAGATGTGTGTGTGCGCGGCCAGCAGCGCGCATGTTTTTCACACTGGGTGGTCGAGATAATCGAATTGTGATCCGGTCGAATGTCGCCGAACAAGCAATCAGACGGCAATCAAACCGAAATGAATGGTTTTGTTGCTGAACGTAAGCGTTTAGTGGAACTGTTTGTCGTTTGGGTTGGTTTGCACACAAGCGCTGACCAGTAGTCGAGCCACTTGGCGCCCACATGTAGATCGGCTATGAAACGGTATCATTCAGGTAGTATATGGGTTGGGATTCGTCTTACTGGCACAGCGAATCGGGAATTGTGAGAACATTTTGAAGTTCGGTCGAACGTAGAAAATTCGTACGGAAATGACATCGCCATAGGCTCCCTATTGTGACCAAGTAACGTGTATATGCGCATATTATGTAGATGTTGTACTGGCGGATATCATGTTGCACAGCCACGGTTCATCCTTCTTGACACAGATCAACTGGTGAATAGAAGGTTCGACTGTATTTCTAATGGGTTTAGTTGCTTTCTTCAGTTGACTGTGTATTTGGTGATTGCTGTAAGCGTGTATTATATTGTTTTTATATTAATCCACGAAATCATGGCCTTTTGAATTCAGTGAGGACCAAAACTAATCCCTAACATCGGATTTTATCTGCGATGGTCGTATACAAATCGGGCTAATATGAACTGGAATTTCAGTTTGGGGCACCAGAGATTGATTCCTTATTCCTGTGAACTGTGAACTTATGTTGCAACTGTTCAAGTCCGAAACGCACATCCTAGCCGAAAGGGTGCATTTAAGAACTAAGCGCTAACCATCCCGAGTGCTTTATCGGCTAGGAGTGGTTTATCGTTGATGTGTGGGCTTACTTAAACCACTTTGGTCAATGAATACCGGTCAGATGTTTGAACAGCAATATTTCGGAAATGGTGTAACATGGATAAGAGGCCTCAGTAAATCAAAATTATCACAAAACAATCGGGTGACAACAAGTCAAAATTGTGGCCCATTCGGTGAGGAAGAGAGCAAAGAAATCCGTGGAAGATCAGTGCCTTGCTTTGGCAAGGCCAATAGGCTGTCCATTGTCGGTTGCCGTTCTTAATGGATAAAATCAGTCGATCCAATATGTTATTTCATCTTTCACTCAGTACGGATATCCTCACGTTGTGTATTGCCTTGTGCCCTTGATATCCTTTGGTTTTGAACGCTTAGCGCTTTTGAATTCTTCGTGGTGTCTTTGTTTTACCAAATCGGTAAGTAAATCTTCCTTTCTCATTTTGGTATCCCATGACTAAATTTTTATGGTTTGACTAAGAACAGTGACATTCTCACACTCAAAATAATGTCAAATGTCTCAGTTCCCGCCGGGTAATTAGACAACAACAATTCAATGTGAATGCCAATTGCCTCCGATCCTCTGCTAAGTCGCGGCATCGGTGTCATTTATCGAGAATGACAGTCTAATCAACCGGTTATTGATTACAGTTCACTCAGTGATGTGTCATTTATGCTTAAATCACGTGGATCCACAATGCACGTGCTCGTACACGTCGAAATTGTATTGGAATAAACAACAGTGAGTTCACTACTTGCTGACAGTGAGAATGACTGCCTACCTGGCTGACCCTTTGGCAAATCCGAAGCTTGTAAATCTTTCTCCATGAGACAAGAGCTTTGGAGAACGAATGGAGTGAGACAGATTTGTGACTATAGGTCCGCAAATTTGATCATCGGAAATTTTTCGCGGATTTTACAGAAAGGCATTCGATACAGTTTGGTGAAGAGGTATCCGATTGATCGGTCTACGGCTAGCGAACTTTGTTTCTCATTCTCCTGAATGGTAGAGTCTCTCTCTCATAAACAGAAGAATCCACTTAAGCTTTTCAAAACCAACAGCCTTGCCTGACTTTCCGTGTCATCTCAAATTATTCAAATATATGAAAACAACGTCCGTCGGATATTGTTGACACTGGAAAGTATTACATTACATACGGCACGCAGTCTGGTAGCACTAATCTGCTAGCCGTATTTCCTATAGACTGGTGGTCATGCAACATTGGATGTTCAGTGCAATTATCCACGGTCAGTAACTGAGGCGTTGTTAAGTATGTGGTCAGATCATCTGATCGGCCGACAGTTCTGTCTCATGTCATGAAATTTGGAATGCAAACGAAATAAATGCGTTTGATTTCTATGTGACATGCAATTCATCATGACGAATTCAAATCACATAGGCTTCTTGAAACACGATGATACGGATCCCGAGACGTCGATTAACCACAAGCCTACCAGATAACTGTGACCCTTGATAGGTAGGATGTTTACGGGATATAGATAAATCTGTTACAATCCTGCTTAGGCCTTAGTTCTAATGACTTACTAAGGGCGCTGATCCACGAAAACAGGCTACAACCTAGATGATAAAGCTATCCGGCTTTGGAAAGAGTATTTCAAAGAACAGTCTAGTTGACCCGCTTTGTCAATGGGGCTCCATGTTATGCGTGCAAGTGATGCAGTATACGTAGGTACAATCCCTCCTTCTAGAACGGTAGTTATCAGAAGTATAGGTTCTTCTGATTGACATAATTAGTTCTTCTAGAATGGTGAAGAAGAGTTGAAGTCGGAATCAAACATGGGCACAGGAACAAATTTTCAAAGACTGATTTACAAGGAGGGTGATGGGTGATAGGACACCGAGGAATTAGAATTCCACCCCTGTACTCGACTATTCTGTACTTGCTAAAAGTGTATTCGTAAGAATGAAGCTGTTTTCCGACCCGGTCGAGGTTGAAATAGTCAAATATTCATAGTCAAGAATTCCTTTTTCATGAAATAATTTACCATGTGATATCGTCGCTCAACTCACCTTACAGAAACCATGGAGGCACTGTATAATTGATTCATCCTTGTTAGGAATCATCATCAGTGCATATCTACCGCGCCCGAACTGGGACGCGAACCCGAACAAGGACAAACGATTCTGAGTCGAACGCCTTAGCCAAAAAATTCCTTTCTCGATGTTCTCTAGAATTCCGCCCCTGTACTCGACTACTGTGTACTTGCTAAAAGTGTATGCGTAAGAATGAAGCTGTTTTCCGACCCGGTCGAGGTTAAAATAGTCAAATATTCATATCCAAGAATTTCTTTTTCGATGTGAAAGAAGCTTCCGATTCCCCGGATCTCGTAATTCCAGATGACTTCGTTCGACCGAATGGTGCGTTAGACAGACCCGTTTTCTTTTCTCATTCGTTGAATTAGATAAAACCAAATCCAAGTTTGTATTCCATTGTTTTATAACAGCAGAAGTGGTGTTTGTCAGGAGTTTTATCTTCCTTCTCCTCCTTTCAGTTCTCAGATCCAAATATTTTCCGACATCAAACCATGGGGTAACTGTTGTACACTTTTGAAGTCCAGAATACTGTGACAAGACTGGGATAGCCCCAAGGCCAAGCCTTGTCTTTACAGGGCATGCGTTGAATAAAGCTGCCGAGTTTCGTTATTTTAGCAGTTCCATCTTACCAGGAGATCGTTAGACTACACGATCGGGGGTCCTCGAGATCCTTGTTCCATCAGGATCAATTGACCAAATATCACAATCCATGGTATTCTATCCCTGTTCATATGACTTTTCTTAAAAGGCTTCAAGTCCTTTCATCAACTAATCAATCTGATTCCAGTTTTACTATGTGGTTTGGTAGAAAACAAAATCAGAGCACATCCGTGCAGGGTCACTAGTTGTCAGATCTGATCTGGCGTGATTTTCATATCATAAAAAGAAAAGACAAATTGGTTTCTGTTGGGCAATAATTCTGTATTTCTTCCTTAAAGTACTGTGCTGACTCTATCCAATGTTGAGCGTAATTCACTTCTTAGAAAACACCCATATCTGACTATATTGGTTTTATTTTTAAGTAATATAATGCAAGCTATTTGAATTGCCTTAGTTAACATTCCCGAGTCATTAGAATAGTGAATTACCGTCCTAGTTCGTCACTTCACACGTGAATACACATATCTGATGTTAATAAACCAAGGTTTCTAACCGAACAACAAAGTGAGTAACTGTTGTCTTTTATCGTAATAAATGGTCTTCTTGTGAACACTACTCCAGAATTTGGCCAATTGGATTCTTCTTGGAGTTCCCATCCCGTTGAATCACGTTCGACAAATATGGACGTATGCATAAATTGTACTTTGTATGATATATTGTTATCACTAAGTGTTTGATCCAATTCTAAGTATCTTGATGGTTCGAAAAGCTTTGCATGATAAGCCCGGTTTGCAATAACTGACCAGGAACGGTTGTATCGAACTGGTGGTATTGGAAGTGGTGGACGGGCTTGATGAACCCTCATCACCCAGCACACACTCTGAGGCAAAGTTCAGGATTAGGTCGACGGGAACTATCCAAAAATAGGAACTGATGCATTTGGCTTCATGTGGCATGAGCTTTCACTGGCCGTAACAATCTCATTTAAGCGTATATCCGAATAGGACGGTCATGAACAAATGTCAGTGACGTACTATGAAGTACAGAAATAAAATACAGGTGATGTAAAGTAGCATTTGTACTTGAAAGATTAATACCTAGTGTGATCAGGAACAATAAGGCATGGACACGGACTACCAATGAGACTCGGAGTAATTCCAACGTTAACTACGCAGCTAAGATAACGAGAAGACCACAGCAACTGGATTACACGACCATTCGTCTAAGTTTATTTACTAATCATTTGTTTATATGCAAAACATGAGGAACCCTGATTGGCAGAATATGTTCGGCCAATGACACTTGTTGAACTTCTCGTTCGACTGCTGCCACAGTTCTCATTGGTCGGTTTCGTATTTCAACGCAGTGACGCTGCACCGGACTGTGTCGTGTGATCTTCACGTGGAAATCACGTGTAAGTAATAAGACGAGTGGAAGCATATGCATGACTCTATTAGTTGGTTAAAATCATGAAAGACCTGCAAGTTGGTCATCATTCGCGAACGATGAATGCGATCATAACTACACTCTGGAACAAACATATGCTGCCCTTTCCGCATAAGTGCTCAGTTACGTTGGTTTGCCAACAGATATTTAAATTTTGATAAACTGGTCAACATTAAACACTGTTACCAATCGGCAGTCACTGTTGGTTTGACACCCAACCGTGCCATTCGTTTCTGATGGATAGGAAGGGTGAAATTTATTTTATTTTAGTCAACTACAATTCATTACCTGATTTTCCTGTTCGGCCAGCATTTGTCTATTCAAGCACATCTGATCCGTTGACCTCGAATCCCACTTGTTTAGCATTTCAGCGTTGTAAGATTTTATCCGTTCGACTCCCACTGGTTTCTAACACAAATTTGACCTAATCGCAAGCATGTCAGTAATGCCTCATGCGAAGCGAGGGTTGATTTGTCTGTCAGTCAAATCCTAATCTAAAAAACACGTCTTGGACACACCCTTCATTCTAACCGATACTCTGAAACGCCTCGACTACCAGGCAAAATTCTTTCGCGAAACCCTATCCTAGCACTGAAGTTTTCATATCGCTAAGTGTCAAGCTTTATGTTCACATCAAAAATGCCAATAGACTATTGTTGTATTTTGGCGTGAACAAACCGTATTGTTGATAGGGTTGAAAAAGCATATGAAATAAAACAATAGTAAAGTTGCGGGCTGATAGAATAGACCAACAACGGCCCAGAGAATCGATATATCAGATATCGACAAGTTCACTTCAAATCCAAGAGGAAAATCTGTGTACATCCGTCGGCAGTTTGAGATTGATAAATGACACAAAACCGCTGTAAAGTGAGTGACTGCGTGGTCCGCAGTAGCGGGTCACTGGTTGATGCTGTGTAGTGAGTATACGCGCGCGTCACGTGATGCTGTGCGATACAGCTTCGCATTAGTCCATATAGAAAACCATCCAATAAGAACCTGGGCGAGAGACGGTCGAATGCAATTAGACGGAATGTATTCTATCAGTTATAAAACATGTTGCATATGAACGCATGAGTTGTAAATAAAACTCGAACATGTTCCTCGGGTGCGGTGGTCTCCTCGTTGTCTTCATTTGCGCAGCATTGGTTGAAGTGAGCCCGGTGTCTGCATGTACTTCGTATTCATTCGTTATTTGCGACAGGTAGAATTCCGTACCCAAATTTCAAGTACAGACATTGCACGCCACATTATCGATCATTTCATCATCCGATCAATCTGGTGAGACAGGTGCTGATTATAGGCCAGTCGTCATAAATAACTAATGATGAGTAAAATTCGTATCATCTAAACGGCGACTCTTTCCGACAGACTCTCTCGGGAGAAATCATTCGCAGAAATCACCGTGATCTCACTCAAAATTTCAACGTGATACTACCTAAAATGAAATCAAAATCATTATTGTAGACTGGAACGTAAATGGACAAGACAAAATAAAAACCGCCTTACTATAGTTTGAAATATTTTAGTATATTAGTATTTTAGTGTATTCGCACCCATAAATATATATATATAATGTAAACAGGAAGTAGTATCTGGATGCGTAAACAAAAGAATTAACAAGGAATCACAGTTGTGATTCTTCTGTGGACTCTTCGACGAAGAGCTTCTATGCACACTCCTGACTATATATATATATATATATATATATATATATATATATATATATATATATACGACCGGTTTCGCGGATGTTGTCGCTCGTCAGGTATGCGTACCCGATGCTCTCTTGTCCAAGCATCCTTCTACTTGTACACTCCGAATTGATATGTCTCACCAGAATCGAATATGTAGCGTCAGGAGTGTGCATAGAAGCGCTTCGTCCACAGAAGAATCACAACTGTGATTCGTTGATAATTCTTTTGTTTACGCATCCAGATACTACTTCCTGTTTATATATATATATGTATATATATATATATAATTAGGTAGTTCTTCCATTCACCATCTCATCTACTATCCGTCGAGATGTCTGTGAAATGGATATCACCCGGTTGCCAAAACTGAAATGGATGGCTGACTTCGGTATTTCTGTGTGAATATATATATATATATGTGTGTGTGTGTGTGTGTGTGTGTGTGCGCGCGCGAGCGGGTGTTTGGAGACATTCAAAGCATGGATTCGCGAACCGCAAAAAACTAGAAATAGTCAATTAGAGAAAGGACAATGAGAAGAAAGTTGGAAAACAGTTCAAACTAGATGAAAACTATCGTCGAAGATCAATGATTGTCGATTAGTTTCACTTGCAAAATAACATGAAAAAGTAAGTCAGTGGAAGCGATTTCGCTTCTAGAAAATGCTGACTAAATTTCGAAATGTGCGTTGGTTAGCAGTTTATTCGCAAATCAATCCCCAAGAACCAGAGTGATTGCGGCGAGTGAAAACTACCACAACGTATATGTGTGCATGTGTGTTTGTGTGTGTGTGTGTCTGTGTGTGTGTACTTGCCCTCACTTCGTCGTAGGAACAGGATCATTTGATTTTTTCGAACCAAGCAAAGTGCCGGCAAGTAACCGTGCCAGAGAACAGACCACTCGAAAGCACTGTTCATGATGGAAGGATCCGTGTATCGCAAGGAACGAGTCATAAATATTTGGTGTAAGAATGGCTGTGGTTCAAATTAAGTCCTAGACAAAGGACGGAAGAAATGTTCTAACTTGATTCATAAATAATGGGCCCAGAAGCGCAATCATCAAAGAATGGTGCTTACCACTGAACGTTTTGGCTAGGCTCAACACATTTGAGACCATTCATTGCTTAGGGATTACGGCGAAAACGGATAATCAAATTAGTCCAAATAATCGGACAGCTTTACAAAGCTTTTATTGACACGGTAGGGATAGTAAAACTGACGGAATAAGGGGAATAAAAGAACTTGGTAGGGTGAAATGAGAAAAAGGAATGTGAACAAAATGTGCCTTGACTATACACAAAATTGGCTTGTAAATGTAGACCACCAGGGCCTGGAACGCAACAGGATCAGCTTGGGTTTTATGGAAAATCTGTGGACAGCTACCAAGATCGATGGGGCTGACCGTGTTCGTACAGACGACATGATGCAGGATTCTCCACTGAGAGAAGAAACAACAGAGTGAGCAATGTGAATTACAGCATTCCTTGTGCACGCTGCCGGTTATTTTATTCAAATCTCATCAAGTCACGGAGTGGACGTTAGCTAACTAACGAGTATCAAGCTCAATTTCACATACTTTCAAAGGAAATCACGAGCAAGTCAGTGTCACGGCGAATCAGCTTTGGGCCAACAGAAGCCCACGAATCTGATATGGGTTCACCAATCTAACTGTTACAGAGGTTGCGCAACGAAGTTGCGAATCGAGAATTGCAATCCTCGGTTTACGAAAGTGAATCCAAAGTCGGATACCCGAGATTAATATTGTTTCTTGGGATTTCTCTTTCTGATTCCAATCGAGAAATAGGGCATGTGTATTATGATCAAGTTCCAATGAATTCTCCTCAAAAAATCTACAGAAGGAGAACTGATAACGAAACTATTGAATACTTAGAAATTCGTCTTTCAACCAATTTTTGCTCTACCCATTTTGAGATTGAGTTTAGAAACTGACGTGCTATTTGTTAGATCCAAAGTGAATGTCTAAACTCAAAGCATTATCTTTGCGATCGGTTACCTGATAACATTCTTCCCCGATCCAATTCAAAGCCCTCGGAATGTCGGCAGACTTGTGCTGCCCATCGATTTCAAAAACTTTTCAATTTTTCATCTTATTCTCAATAATCTGCGAAATTGAAAGATTCGTTTGAAACTGTTCTCGAGAATTTCGGTCCGTATTACTGATAGTCTTGTGCGCTGGAAATGATACATCCAAGCCATTTGTTGATCAGTACCGTACTGATAGAGTAAGCACCGAGACAGAAAGGCCCCCGGGGTCTCGAATCCGTTGGAGCAAAAATACCAACTGATAAGTCCCACCCCACTGCCCGACGAAGTAGACAAAGGCTCCAATGGGGAACTTAAAAGTACGCACTGAACACGGACAATAATGCCATCTTTCCAAAATAATTTGGCTATTTTCCATACCTGTCGCTCGTTTGGCGCGATGGTCGGATGTCACATGTCTCATCACTCTGGTAAACGTCATATTACAACTCGCAGCTTGGGAAATTAATTTCAATCAAAAAAGTGGAACTGTGACCATGAGATTCCGGAATACCTAGGCCGGCAACGTTCAAATTACCTGAAAATTGGAACGACAAAATTAAATGAAAACGATCACCCAACGACAACTAATTTGGGTTTAGTATTATCATTTATTGTCTGCCTCGATTTTCTAATGAAATAACAATGTATATCAATTTTCAAAAAAGAGACCGTAGTCAGTAGAGAGCTGTCAAGTAGGGATGTTGACCGGCGCGAAGATGATTGGAATCCGGGATCTCCACGTCCAAACATCAAAACCTTACCGGCTTGAACACCACTACGCCGAATGTCATACTGAATCATGATTTCGACCAAAACATTGCATATGAACAAAAATGTGGTTTCCATGGTTCGTTCCCAAGCCGGTCCAATCAGACGAAAGTGATATGAGGGTGGAATTAGAGAAATCCATTGTCACTTGAAGACATTTCACCCCGTCCTTTTTATCGAACAATCGATTAGTCAGGTAACCGACTGAATGACTAATCATTTTGGGTACTATTTAGAATCGCGAGAGGAAGGAAGTTGTCTGTTCTACGTAGTCCTGTAAATGTTCACTTGATTCTACCTTCCGACCGCAAACGCTTGCTTCCGCTAAATCTGTTGAGAAAAAGTATGTTGAGCGGATATAAAACATGGTTTATATTGATCTTCTATGATTAGCAATCATCGATCGATTCTTCCGTTGAGTAATCCGGCCTATGTTTATTTAGTTTTAACTTTTTTTAATCTGTTACTTTATTTATTAATAGAGTAACAATGCACAACATTTTTCAGGACCGGAGCCGCGGCCAACAGTGGTCAAGTTGACCGGCGGTGGGAGGATTCGAACCCGCGAACTTCATGGCCTAAGGCCACGAACTAATCCGCTTGGCCACCGCCAGCCATCGAATCCCGCATACAGCATTTTTGCCCTTCCTGTCGGTTGGCGTGAATGGTGCGATACCATCCAAACCTCGTTGACCTCTGGTTAAATTAGTGATTATCACTAGTCGATATCCACTCTCCCAACAGGTACAACGACTGCTCCTCAATCCCATCTTTTTTCTGATTGGCATGATTGGAACGGCTTGAGGATGAATCACCGAAAACATTTGTTCGCCCGTGCTTCGGGATAGGGTCTCAACACTTTGACTCAAGTAAAAAAAATAAATTTACAAAATGATCCGTCGACAAATATCATTAGTAATTTTAACTGAATCAAAGTTTCGGTATCATGTTTGTCGTTCACATTCTGGTCATTCGAAACCTAATTGTCGATATTACCATTATTAGTATTTACACTAATACTTATATATGAATGTCCTGCTCGATGATATCGTCACAACAATCACCGTTATCATCATAGAAGCAGGAAGTATTATATATAGAACTGGTTGAAATTAAGCACGGTGTCAACGCAACAGCACGTAAGTTAACCTTCACAGAAGCCGGACAAAAAGGAATGAAAAAATAACAAGCCATGAAAGACCAACTGTTTTTTTTTGTTTTTACCGTATACATTTTGAGACTTTTTGGTTGTTTTCAGATTATTTTTTCCGGGGAATAAGTATTACAGACAGATCACATGAGATCGTCGTGTTTCTTTTCCTCCACGGTTCTCATTCGTAAAGCTGGACATATTCGAACAGAGGTCGACCACATCGCTTGCCACCATGTATCTTTTATTTTTTACTTCCTTTTTAATAATGAAATAATGTACATTATTTTTCAGGACGGGGGCCGTGGCCAGCAGAGGGCTGCCAAGTGGGGAAGCTGTTCGGCGGTGTGCGGATTCGAACCCGCGACCTTCACGTCCAAACGCCACGACCTTATCCTCTTGGCCACCGCCGGGCAGGTTCACGACACAGAAAATTTGCTTTAGCCTGCACTGGGCACTGTATTATGCAACTGGTTTCCACTTACATTTTAATGTCCTAGGTTACCTGGCAATTATGAAAAACTGACAAATCTGAGGATTTCTAAATCGATTCTGCAGTGCTGATAGGACAATCTGACAGCTCATTGATTCGCTCTCAAAAGGGTTGTCTGGAGCTTTGGGGAGAACACATTAGGGAGCAGTTTAGTTGGCTCACGGCCACAATTGGCTTTCCACCTACGCCAGCAAGTGAACCAACCCAGGTGGATACCTGCCTTCTATCTTGCATGAAGTCATCAGAGAGAGGCTTTCTGAAAGGTCATCAGCCATTGGAGAGAGATGGACTGTCGCGGTCCGTCTTCAAGGACGGTGGTAGTCAAGTGTCAACATCGGAGCTAAAAGAAATCCTGGAATTAATCTGACCAAGGTCTGGTTTGAATCGATGACTGTGCTGATTTACAAGAACGGTGATAGATCCTCATATGAAACCCACAAAGGAATTAGCTTAGTGATCATCGCATCCAAAGTGCTCGTCGGCATTATCCTCCGGCGATTAGCTAGTACTCGCCAAAGGTGTATGTGTGATAATCAGGCCGGTTTCCATCCCATTCTCTGCTCGTTTGACCAAATTTTCATTTCGCGCCAGGCATAAGAACATAAACACATTGCGTGGACCCAAGATTTCTGCATTTCTTAATTTGGAAGTGACGTTCGACTCAGTCGACCGTGCAATCCTCTGGCGTTGCCTCTCATTGATAGGTGTGACAGAGAGATTTATTTCTCTCATCCGGTCTCTGAATGCAAACATCTGAAGCCGAGTTCGCACTTGTGGCAACCTTTCACCTGAGTTCACAAACAGAAATGGTTTTAGTTAGGGTTGTATTTGATTGTATTGCATAGACTTTTGCGTACAATAAATAATGCCACATTTCAGTCAAAAAACGTGTGAACGAAAATTAAAAGAAGGAAAAAATTTACACTCGCCAACTTATAAAAATGTGAAAAGAACTCATCGAGGAATAATCAGAGCACAATACGGTAGGTTGCTCAGCAATTCGGCTGAAACCCGGTCACGGTTTGTCAAAATGCGTGCTAAATATGGGACAGTGGCGTTCCGAAAGATATTGATTCTAGAGGGTATGGAACGAAAATCGGATCGTGTAGAAATATGAGAGCGACACTTTGAAAGATCGGTGTGCAGAGAATGCGTGCGACCTGAAAGAATTTCGTGAACGAATTTCTCAAATGCTGATAAGTGTTGATCACATAGATAAAGGGACAATTCAGTTAGTGGTATGAAGGACAAATGGCTAATAATTGATAGTCCCTGGCGAACAATTTTAAAGTCTTTTTCAAGTAAACCTAGATAAAAATAACAGAAGAGCAATAAAGAAGGATTGGAGAAACACACTGGTATAGAAATCGGGAGATGGTGCTTTGTTTCACCTTCTAGTGTCTAAGCCTCTTGATTTGAAATGACAACCATCGGAGATTCTTTACACAAGTAGAAATATGAGAAGTTCGCTCCAGATTTTAACCTTAGTTACTCCAAGATAATTCACAGAACCAACCGTGGTAAGTGTTTTCGAGTTGATGGAAGACGTTTCGGATGGAAAGGCCGACAGAGGGAGAGGGAGAGAGAACAGATATTCGAAATATTTAGATGTGTTGAGATTTAAACCAGCTCGTGCAGAGAAATCGTAAACAGAAGATAGGTTGTTGAAAAACTTTTGAAAATCATCGTTATTCCAAACGGTTTGAGAGAGGCCAACATCGTCAACATACTTAAACAGATGACAGTGGGAGCTAGCTGGCAAGTCGTTGATGTAAGTAGAAAAAAGAAACAGTGAAAGAACAGCACCCTAAGTTGTTGATCAACGGTTTCGAAGTTTTACGGTCCATTCTTGTGCACTGGGTTCGGTTAGTAAAGTAATCAGACAGCCATGCTAATAAAGGCGTGGGAAAACCAAATGTTTCCAGCTTGTAAAGTAGAAGAGACCTTGCGACTGAGTTAAATGTCGACGAATAGTCTAGAAAGGCACGACGCACAGGTTACATTGATGCGTTTAAGGACTTACAAATGTGGTGAATGAAGGAAGCGACAACGTTCGAAGTGGACCTGTTAAATTTATAGGCAAACTGAAAAAGGTAGTCAGGAGTGTACATAGAAGAACGCAGGCATTTAAGTGTAACCCGCTCCGTCAGTTTAAGACCAGATGTCAAGGCGATGGGGCTAAAACGTCTTGCCATAGCAAAAAAACTGGTAGATTTAGGGATGGGAATAGTAGTGACGGATCTCCAGTGGTCAGAAGTGGAATACGAAGTTAATGATGAGCTAATTAGAGGTAAATGCATCCTTCGGGGTCACAGCACCATGCCTTAACAGAGCTCTGGACAGACTGTCAAGACCAACCGCTGTGGTAATTTTAGTGGTGCGGAGAATTTCGAGCAACTCTTCCATAGAAAACCTTTTAAATCGTCATATCATCACACCGTCCAAATATGACCGGGATGCAAGTGGAAGGATGGATTAAAGCACGGCTGATGCTGTCGACATCCGCAGAACACTTAGCATGTTCCTTTTTCTTCCCACACAACAGTCGAATGCCTAGCCATAGGATTCGAGTGTTGTTACCACTCAAGAGTTGGCTGGCGAACGCCATGTCGATGCGTTGGATTTCAGCTTTTATTAGGTTGGAAATATACCTCACCTTTGGGTTATTACGAGGTTTCGTAGAAGTGCCCTCTGCAGCTTCTTAGAGATTTCAGTTTCTGGGTGGAGATACGGCCATTTGGGACAAATAGTGTTTCTGAGGGGCAGCAAATATCAAAGATTGCGTTGGCCGTCTCTGTGATACGTTTGACATTATCATTGAGCAGGAATTTTAAAGAGAAACAGGCAGATGTGAGTGGAAAGGATTTTTGAAGAAGAATAAGGTTGCTGTGTGAAAAGTTACGGAGACGAACTCGGATTTGATTTGTTTGTGTGAGCGAATGGATAGCTGACCTAGAGTATATCCTGGGCCGTAACAGAAGTAGACAAAGCTCGCTAATTGAAATCGAAGCACGCTGTTTCAGGGTAGATAAATCGGGATGTTTGATAACAACCCTATCTATAATGGAACCGCCTCTGGTACGAGAAACGCAGAGATCAGTCAAATCAAATATAGTCAGTGATAAGGTAGATGCCTGATTGAAATGACCCGAGGTAATATGCAGATTATCATTAAGAAGAGGAACAAAAATGTCAGAATAGAGTCGAAAAATATGTGATATTGTGTTACGAGCTAAAAAGGACAATATATAAGTTCGTTATGATTGCATTCGTATGGCGGGAAAATCTAGGATGAAACAGCGCCACGAGACGGAAAACTGCACATAGGGAGTACGTATAAATTACTTCGGTCTTGACAGACCAAAAGGAATTTATGTACGCTGCCACACCACCTCCAGTCTTCTTCCTGTCCGAAACTCTGGCCTGCCAATGGAGTCAGAAGCTGTCTATCGACACGAGTGAATCAGCGATATCCAGGTTCGGCCACGATTCTTGTATGCAGATGATACACGTGTGAACATGGATCAGTGATTGAAGTGTGAGGGAGAAATCCGACGTTTCCGTAGTCAGAGATTGGATGTTGGTACTCAACAATGTCGGAATGGACATTTTGGCTGGCAGGGTGCATTTAAAAACTGCCTGCCATCCAGCACGCGTGTCTTCTTTAGATCAATGCTAAGATCGTTGAGATGCAGCAATGCTTGGTTCCAGTCCATGTTTAGAAGCCATACGATTTTTAAACAAAATTCCAAGCGATCGCAGCGTCGAACGGATAACCTGACGAAACCATATATCCGACAACAAAACAATAAAGTAGGATAACACGGAATTGTAGCGCAGCTAGTCAAACGGCGCACACCTTTCCTTTTTAATTTTGCCGTTGAGCTGTCTATGTGAACGCTTCTATCCTCATGTAAGAGTAGTGAATTTGATATTTGCTCAGACAGGAATTTGTCTCACTTCCAATATATGGACGATATTATGCTACTAAGCGACTCGATCAACTGATCAATAGTGTAGGTATGTTTGGTATGCGTTTTTCACCTTCGAAGTGGAAAATGGTGTTACATGATTGGATTGGCTCAAAACCGAACTTTGTTCTGAAAGGAAAGCAACTAGATGAGGTGAACAGATTTAGGTACACGGGTAGTGATGTCTCGCCCGATGATTGTATATTGGAAGAAGTGTCTTCGCGAACACAGAAGACTTGATTCACATTCATCAAGTTTGAGCATCTGTATTATTTACCTGAAATCCGATGATCGACCAGATGTCGTACATGAGCAGCAGCCGGCCTTACTCCTCCGCTACAGGGCAGTTGAGAGTAGATATTCGAAGAGTTCTGTTGTTTGAACACCTCGGTCTTCACAGCATTGTTAGAATATGGTGGGAGATTTTGTAAATAACCGAGAAATTAGGCGTTAGGTACTGTGTCCTAGGGTCCAACCTTTACAACAGGCAGTGAATCAGAATAGGTCAGGGTGTTTGGGATACATTTTGACCATCCCCACAAAACGACCGCCTCGCTGTACGCTGCCCTCAGAGGCAGACGACGATTGAAAAATGGTTGGAGGCGGCCGGTTGATGACTTGGCGGAAAATTATGGAAATTTTAATCGGTGAATTGCCTCTTGGCGGGACAGTTAGGCCACTGGCTTGGGGTTCACGAGATCCCCGCCAATCGATGATGATGGTGTGGCTTAGTGTTATAGTTAGTGTCCTTCTTGCAACCCAAACTTTTTCTTCTTCTGTATAGTTCGTCACCTTACTACTTTGCATTCGATCTTTCACTATTCTTTTCACCTCAAGCCAACATTCAAATCCGAGGACAATGGTTCAAGTTCAGTGGTTGGACAAACTGGACTGAATTAAAGGCTCGCACATCCGATCCCGTCTCCTAATCTGATCAGGCGAAAGATAATGGCGTTGTTCAGCCCACACTGTTTGGTCAAACTGACCGACAGCGGGATGGTGCTGAAGTAGCCAGCGGTACACCAGATTTTTTGGTAGTTTTGGGCAAATTTATGGCAATGAGCTATGACTATATATTATCAGGTTAACTTTAAAGAACCATCCTTTAAACCCCTGACTAATTTTTACCCAAGGTCTATTCTAACTGATTGATCGCAGCCCTAAACGTCTACACGGTTCCACCTGGTCTGTTTTAAATATTCTACGTCTGATGAAAGTCAGCCAAGTGAGTCTGATATTTCGTAGCGGAGTTGCTTCGTGATTTGACGTCTTGAAGCTCGGGAGTATTTGTCTTGGTCAAAACTGACAAATGAAAACCATTTCTAGAAGCAGATACCTTGATGGTCACTTTTTTGGCTGGGTCACAATTACGAGGAACGGTTCCAGGAGTGTCTGATCGAAAATCTACGTGAGTGGTTGAGAAAAGCCAACCTGTTTGCTGACTGATTAGCATAAAAGTGTTTACCTGGAAAAGGCCGCAAATGGGGCTCCACATGCAAAATTTGTGATTTCAGACCTCCAGAAACGTTGTCACACGCGATCTCTGCCCCTTGTGCAGTGAATTAAATCCACCATTCTTCAACCTTGCTCAAAACCGAGCATGTCTTTGATTTCATTTGGAAAAAATCTCATTGACAACATTTGAAAGGTACTATAGCAGTACTTTATAATCCGAAATATGAGAGAGCGGACTCTACAACACCTTGTCGTTGTTGCAACCTTCAAATGACAAAAAAATTGTTAGATTTGAGCACAATTTCGAGCGTAACAGACAAGTGAATTCCCTGACTTTTGAAAAATTACAACGAGAACTAAACCTCACTTATTTGTGTCACTGGTCAAGAATCCTAGGGACAATTTTGTCATTCCCATGGCAATCCCTTTGCTTCGCCCAACCACCCCGTTCAAAGAAAAAAGAAACCGAATTCGTAACGTATGTGTCTATGTCAATCCAGCCAATTGAATCGATTCATCGACACGTAGTCAGAAATTAAGCAATTCGGAACGTGAATAAGTTGTGAGCTATTGTTTGTTTCAAGCACCAGAAGTAATCAGCCTTACGAGAAGAAAAAAAAACCTATTTGCTAGCAAATAACCAGACATGTTCACGGGAAAATCTAACATCAGCGATTAGATCATGGTGTGTCAAATACACTTTAGGTGGAGACCAAAATTCAAGCAAATCAGAAAATTAGATAAGACGTCATCTCGCAGATATGAATACCTAAATACTATTGTTTACCAGGGTACAGCTAAAAGTAAGAGCAGTTTGGATAGACGATGATCTATCGTTGTCATAGTGACTGCTTTTGCCACACAGGCATGTGACCAGGGAAGATCGATCCGCGAAAGAACGGGCGCGCGTGCGAGAGAGAGATTGATGCTATCATTCAGTGCGAGAAATAAATTTTTTTCTTTTGTTATTTTTAATCACTGGATAGCACTGGATACCGCTGTAATCTCTTTCTCATAATTTGGCCAACGTTTTTTTCTCCTGTCAGAGGTGCGCACAATTAAAAGTAAATTCACATTCTTCCTATCGCTGGCTTCAGGCTGCCTTATCAAGCCAAAAAAAAGGAATGTCGGAAGAAATGTCCATGATCGACAAGAAATTCTCTTTGTCTTCCAGAATACAATTGTCCAATTGTCTTTTTCACAGGTAAACTGTAGAATTCAGTCGGAATAGCTAGGGGATCAATGAGATGAGAAAAAAATTACACTATCTATGCGTCAGTGGCGAATTCACACAATGAGCACAGTCAAACATTCGGGTTCATGGGAAGCCAATAAATGAGACGACAAAATTGTTACGGGAAAAATTCATCGAAGTTTGGAATATATTGGTCAAGATTCGTAATAAGTCGGACAGTTTATCTCCGGGGTTACTTTTTTTACGGCTCGGTAGCAGGTGAACTCTAAATGACTGCCACGCTGTGATCGATGAGTCTTGAAACTAAAGAATATGACTCTGAAAGATCACCGTGAACGCAGGTGTCAGGCAGAATAGATTCGCAGATTGTCACGTGACGCAAGGATCATTCATGTTCAATTGAAAACAGTTGGAACGAAAATCTAATTTGCTTAGTATTTTGTTTCATTTAATTATGATTACTTTACAAGCCAGGAATCATTTGTTTATCATCTGGCCAAATACACAAATGAGATCCCGCCGTTTTGATTTGCCTCAACTGTTCGAAAATTTGAAACACTTAACCTTGAATGAAATAAACAAAGTGTCCGCACAACGAGTTGCCTGGATGTTGCAAGTCTAATACGATATTGTTGAAATGCTGATTTCACAAATATCCGCACGCCGGAACAGCTTGGTCCAGTCAGTCAAACAGTGAAATTAACATTCGGAAAATCAGGTACAATATCCTAGTGATGCATGGCTCTGTGCATGTCAGCTTGCCTATTTGACTTCCATTCATTTCATCGGTTGGCTGGACCAAACTGTGATTGGTCCACCTCGTTTGGTGCACTTCACCTGATTTAGTTCCTGCCATTCTGTTGTGGAATCCGAATCACTCAACTAAAACCTACAAAGTGAGTTTCCATATCTGCATTCTTACCTTCCAGTCACGCCTCGGTGTCACCTGGCCGCTGGTAACCGATGCGATTACGTAACCTCAATCTGGCCTCACCGTCTGTACGCGACGACCTCAGCCTGAAACGTACGGATTACATTCATGCCTGCACACCGATTATGATTTGTCCAGGACAGTTTATCCTATTGTAAACTCTGACAACCAACGACAGACAGCTCGATGAGACAGCGGCACTATTGATCAAACTGGCATCTTCACGTAATAATACTTAATTTGCCGCGTATTTCACTCTCACACACAATGCCCTTCACGACCCCGATTATACAGTAACCATGTTGACACATCATTCCGAATTCCGATTACTTGTCATCACTATTATATTTCGATCATCCTATCCAAATACCTGTAGAACGAGATGTATTTAGCCCCGAGAACAAGCATGTTTGCTACCATCTTCTCTAATGTCTCAACAGGAAATTTTCAACTATCTAAATCAGGTCAGCTGTAGGTAGTGTTTAAAAGAAAAAGATGAATTGGAAGCCAGCTCATGAGAACGTCTGTAAATGTATGTTTGTGTGTGTGCTTAGGGCGCACACTAATGTCTATGCGTCCAGTCTCCAGTTCAGCCTGGATATTTGTTTTAACTGAAAGCCATCCCGAACAGCTAAACGACGGAATCGGGTGGTTTGATCAAAGCGCGTAAGCGCTTGCCATCCATTGACTTTCTGTGTGAGAAGTTGCAGACTCTTTTTCCACTACATAGGCAAAGCTGATTGTCCGCGTGGGTAACAACTCTTCGGAGTGTAAAAAAATCCCGTGGTAGATTTGATCGACCTTTTTCAGTCAGAATAAGAGAAGGAACCCCAGCTGAAATAGTTTCTTTTTCACAAACGCAGTCAAACAGTCAATTTGCGGCCAGTAAGTATTGTGTGAATGTAGGCATTTGTGAGCATGTAGTCCACTGAGCCTGGAATCTAGGTTCTGGTAGGTTGGATACGTCTCAGAGAAACGTTTCGTTCGGTTTTGCCAATTTAATTTTAGTATTTTTTCTTACCTCTCACATTTCATTTTTCCTCATTAATGAAACGGCAGTGCACATCATCTGGGAAGGCTGTGCTCAGCCAGCCGAGGGCTGTCAAATGGGGAAATTGACCAATGGTAGGAGGATTCGAATTCGCGACTGTCATGTTAAGATTCCACAATTTTGACCGCTTAATCACCGCGTTAAATCCAAACAAGACATTGACTAATTGAGTATACGTGTGTTGATGTCTCTCAAGTACTAAACAGGCGAATTTCCGATTTGATTCAATCTGGAATGAACAACAAGCAAAGAAATTAATGTGAGATAGGGCCAAGTAACGGATTAATCGTCATTACCATTGGCAAAGTCAACAACACTATGACCGCATCCGACTTGGAGGTTAGAGTCGATTTGGATGAGCTCGACGGTTTCATCCTTGAATAACTTTGACCGTTTGCTAAAAGGTTTTTGAAAATCCGTTCTTTAAACAAAGACCGCAGACAACTGGCGAGTTCCCAAGCTATTTCGTTTCTCAGACTGCAGCGTGGAGCCTTTAAATGGCACCAGATATGTTTTGTCAATAGTCCCCTGTTTGCAAATCAATAAAGACCGGTTTATTTGTGACCTTGACGATAAAATGCTTGGAAACGTCACCGGGCAATTGCGAGACGACTGTCACATCCTTCGTCCGTGGATTTTTCTTTCTCCACACGCATCATTCAGCTTTATTGTGGAACAACCCGAATGGTGGAGCGTAGATAAATGACCCTGACAACAATATTCAATTGTTCCAATTACATGCGTTGAGAAATGAAACAGATATTTCCCAGACCGTATTTGATACAATTTTTCCATAATTTTCCTGTTATTTTGAACGCGGTTATCGAAAGGAAGTGGTTTTTTCTGCACTGCCGAATGCTTCTGAGTTGATGTGGTCGTTGCGGTGACGCCGAAATGTCGAAAAATAGAAAACAAAACATCTTGACCGTTAGGAGTTAGAGCTTAACAGACGCCATTCGATATTATCGATCGTAGTTGGAAACACTTCATGCTATTCGCTTATTGCCAATACCTAATTGCATAACTCATTGCATTCAAATTTGTACTTGTAGCTTGATTCAAACAAAAACTGTCCTGAACAACTTCAATTGCAGAATTGGAATCTGACAAAAGCTTTGGACGATCACGTGACACGTAAAGAGCCAGAGGTTTGATCCGAGCTGACTGTCTCGGATTTGTTAGGCTGATTGTTGTCACAGGGATACCAGAACGTGGGTTGGTTGGTTAGTTAACACGCACACACACACACACATACAGTAATAATCTACAGTACCAGACATCTGGCGGTTTTGTCGCAACCTATACCTTCCAGCTAGATTGTCCGGATTTGGACTCGGAGTGTGACGCAGGATATGCATCTGTGTTGAGTTCTAATGAAAGCGAAACTCGAGTCAGACGCTTCTGGACTGTATGGATAACCGACTGATCTAAGGTCTGTACGTAACTAGGTGGTTCCGAAGACAGTCAGCTTAGTAGAGAAAAAGCAAACTCACTTAGTCTTCGGGAGTAACGATGGGCTTTTATCCATGCGCGAATGATAAGGACATTTTGCTAATGTGTTCTCCTTGATAGCATCCAGTCTACAAGCCTAGAATTCCGAATAGCAGTTAGTCAGTATTTTTATGAATGGTACTCTCACTCGCCTTTCGTTCTGATTTGGAATCTTACTGATATCATGGTGGGTAAAACTTAACTCGGAACGATACTATTTCACAATCACGCGTCAACTGCGTACTCCAAGTCATCTGGACTAATTACGGGCCGAAACTTCGAGTCATGAACCGGCAAATAGAACTGCCAATTTTTGTCAGTCAATCCTTTGCTACTTTTCTTTTCTTTTTCATGCTGCCAACTCACGGTCGCCTTCCTGTTTGCTTTTTAATGCATTTCTTCTCCTAGTCACGTACCCATTGTCTTGCTACTGGACTACAGACTATCACTTATTCCGGGTACTGTGAATCTAGAGTCGTGTTGTTCTGGTTCTCCTGTTTTAATTTTCTCGGTTATCGTCTGAATAAAAATCAATCAAGTTGTTTTTTTGGGTCTTTCATTTATGGATTCGTTTGGAGTTGAAGTGTTAAAAATTACTTTTGAAAAAAGCCCTTTGGTGTTTTCCCAATGCTGTTTTAGTGTACTATACAAGCGTCGTCTTGAACGTGGTCCTGGGGTTTGGATGTGAAGGTCACGGGTTCGAATCCTCCCACCGCCGGTCAACTTCCCCATTTGGCAGCGCTGTGTTGGCCACAGTCCGTTTCCGAGAAGATGATGAATATGGTCATTTCATTAATAAAGAAAGTAAAAGACAAAAGAAAAAGAATTGTTTATTGTACAAGGCAGAACGCACCAACTACTTGTTTATGTTCAGCCAAACTGAGTTGATTATCACGTTTCTATTTGGCTAGCTTTTCACTCGCATCGATCCAGAAGTACGACGAGTGAATAACGACTTTTGCCATCAGAAGATTAACTGCAGTCGTACATTAAATTGCGGCCAAACGACCATAGGGATCCAGTGCACATTACCGCTTCTCGGTCAGTACCGAACTTCGAAGCAGACAAACAGCGAAATATCCGATTTGGCTTGCATACTCGATTCAATATTTTGTTAAATAAACAAAAAGAACTTCAAAAGACAATAGGATCAAAAAGATGAACCCACTGGCTAATCTCATTGATTGACCGGTTGGTTTTCCAACTTCGGTAACTGACTGACCGGATATGGTGAATGACTGGCTGACTAACTAACTTTGGTGACCAAATGACTGAACAAACTCAGTCAGTCAGTCAGTCAATCACTCTGTCTGTCTGTCTGTCTGTCTGGCTGGCTGGCTGGCTGGCTGGCTGGCTGGCTGGCTATCTGTCTGTCTGTCTGTCTGTCGATCGGGCAAGTACTGTGGTTGCAAAAGAGACATTTCAGTTTTAAGAAATTGACCAGATATATGCTGTAATACCTTTGCAGTGTTTACTTTTCCTCATGTGGCTGAATTACTCACACATTTGTTCGTGTGATGAAAAATGGTTCGAACAAAAGTTTGGTCAAATTTTCCGATGATACGAAATAGTTATGCTTGCAACACGAAGCAGATCATTGTGAATTAACGTGAATCTAACGAGCTGTCACATTCCGCTTTACAACTACCATACCGGTTCACAGATGCAACGAGCTATCCCCGCCAAGTGATATTCTTTTATTGATTTTCAATAAGACACATTTGATCGGTTTGATCATTGCCTGATTGTTTGTCCACGGCCAAATAAATGAACCGCCCGTTTTGTTACTTCGGTTTCGTCCAAACATTCCACGTGACGGGCAAATATCAAATGGAAATTGACTTTTCGGGAACTATTCGATGTAGCTTTGATTTCCTAATCCGGATAATCTCTTTGCCTGGTCCATTTCACCCACTCTGATTGGTACAGGCACCAGTTTTTGTCCGGACAATGACAACAACAAACCACGTAAAATAACAATTGTATTTGAATTACCTGAACCGCCTAGATCCGGTTCGGTACATATACGTAAGCCTATACAATACAAAAACTGGATAATTACGGTAATCGATCACTGTTGTGGTTTAAACTATATCAGTACCAACATTTCCAATACTCCGTTCCATTTGTTCCAGAAACAATGCGTTGAGGTTAGAAGAGATTATTTCAAATAGATTCTAACGGAGAAAAAGGCGTTTTTAAACCCGTTTCGGTGCAACATTGGACCTTCCAATCCGTGATTTATATACATTTGATATTATGCATGCATATTACACATGTTACAAAATCTGAGTACAAATAGTGTGCCATCGAAATCACGGCGAAGGATGCAAAAAACGAGCGAAAAATGAGAAAGAGAAAGAAACGATGTGTAATTCTTTTGTTCCCCATCTCTACATCACCGGCCATCTATCGGAATCGATGAGTTCACTGCGGGCTTGGTACGTCCCGGTTGCCAAAACCGAAGGAGACGATTGACTTAGGGAACCATACCGCGAACCTATGACCAAAGGGTCTAACCTACTAGACAGCAGGGCGAGTGGAGGGTCATGTGACCCACTGGAGACCGATGACTGGTCGCTTGATTCATGCGCTATTCGGATGGGGCTAAATATCCTGGGTGCCCATTGCTGCCTTTTACCACGGATACCAGTGAGCACCTCACCGTGTGCTTCGTATGCCACCTATATTTGGTTTGGAATCCGGGTTTAAACGATTTCATTAGATTAATTAGCAATGGTTAATCAATCCGGCGGAGGGTGCCGGGCATTTGCTTTCTTCTTTGCTCATTACCAGGCGTACTTCTGACACGAGAAGGACTTCCTCAGCAAGGGCTATTTGAGAAACTGGTCATCTGGGAGCATTTCAGGGGATTTTCAGAGCAAGCAACCAAATGAGAGCCTGAGAAACCTAGCCTCAACCATGTTGAAGCATTTGAAGCGTATCAATAGGGAAATGTATTCGAGTATCGTGAATGACCAAGACAAAAATACTATTTCTGCAGTACCCAAAACAAGCATACCAAAAACCATATGGCAAACGTCATCAGCTATTTTTGTTTGAATATGTAATCAGTTATTTTACCAATGATCTATTTTGTCGCATCCATCTGGAATGTGTAAATCAGATTCACGGGGGATGGAGGGGTGGAGTTAACTGCGATTCACGAAGTCCACTGAGTTACAGGCGCGCTTGCGTGAGAAAATCTCAGAATCAGTGTCAATCTAGCTCGCCTAAACTAGTGACAAGATACTACCATTCAAGGTCACTAGGTGCATACGTAAAAAGTGATGTCGTATTTGATTTCTTTTTAAATTCGTCTTGTGATGAACTCTACGTGACTTGTAAGCTGAACATTGCATATATGCAGAACAGTTGATTAATTACGACACAAATAAAAAACGATGACGAGGTGAAATTTCTGTGGTCGCAGCCCCGTAGCATCAGTTCGACATCAGTAAGATTGCATTGAGACTACGAAAAGCAAAATCTGGGTCATTTCTGTGTTCTATCTTCATCCGAGGTTTGGTTCTTCTAGAGGAAAATTCTGATTGCACATGACGTCACTGATATCATAAACCATCGGAGGACTTCTTGGTATCCCCTGGGTTGTTGAACATTTCGTCTGGTCTAACGTAAGCATCTCCAAAGCTGTAGGAATCAAGGTCGTCAAGATGACAATGTTAACGATTGTGACTCGCACACCATACTCGTTACGTTTCTTCGATCCCACCGTCACCTGCCTGTTGGATTACAGTAGCTGTTCGCCATCGATTGAAGCCGGTGGTACACAACAGACAATTCCCACGCCAAATGGCTCACTAGTAGACAGCCAATAAACGAACGAAGCTCTGCGAACGAACTAAAATCTCTCGGCTGACTGATTGGTTGTTTGTTTGCTTGCTTGATTGATTAATTGATTGACTGATTGACCATGCTTCTAATCAAACTTACGCATTACTGGACCTTAACATTCATTATTTTCTTCGATTGTGAACTAAAGTTTGATTTCAACCTGTACTAAATCTCAGCCAACCCAAATTTACATTGCTCGCCGTGATGTGGGTATTTGTAATATGGCAATTATATGTGCTAATTAAACATACATGAATGTAACACCCGTTCCATAGCACAAACAACAAAGATCCATAATACACTTCACCAAGTTTCACTTTGGTGAGAAAAAATGGTTTTAACTAAAGGCAGATTTTACATCTGCTGATCGATAGGGCGTCACGAAGATACAAAATCACATCAAATTGTGTCTTGTGAACTAGCAATACAAAAAAAATCACAAGTTTGTTTTTTGATTTCGCGATGGAGAATTCTCATTGGGTTTCATTTAGACGCTTTCAAGGGAATGAAAACTCAATGACACCTTTTGTCGGCTGTTTGAAGTGAATTGTTTGAATATGCACTAAAGGAATGTCTTCGATGAATTCACAACCTGGATATCCGAAAGTTCCGTCAGATGTTGATCTTCAAACGATATAAACATCCACGTGACATTAGGAAGTGTGATTCTCGTCAAACTTTTGTATTAGCCGAATTCAAATTTTTTCTTGGTTATCATCAGTGTCTAGAGGATGGGCCACGATGGTAAAATCTCCAATCATTTCCGGACAGCAAAATTTGAAATAATTCACAATATTCTATTGGCTACCTGGTTGCCACAATGTCGAGTCCTTATTAGATGGAAATAACGCGGCAAGCCAAGGTGAATGAATATTGGATGATTGGAGTCAGCCAATCAGCGCCAACTGTCTCGTTTCCCGGAAAAGTGGCTTTGCCGGATCGAACGTGGGAAAAACAAAGTGCATCATCCAGGGGAGAACTTTGAAAAATCCATTAAACTAATGAGGGTTAAATATTCTGTGGACTGCACATATTCACACTGTAATTATGAATTGTTTTGAATAGTAAATGTGATATTGTTTTTGTTGTTCTTGCTAGACTTGGTGCTAATGAATGACTACAGAGAACAGATGAAATCAAGTGGGGATTTATAACCTGACAGACGAGTGGAAATGAGCAGATGAATGAAACTAATTAAGTCTGAACTTATGTACAAATCAAGACATCATATACAGGCCGTTTGTGTAGAAATAAACAGACAGTTCTATTTGCCAGTGGTACAAACTAGTCATGATAAAAACACTAGCTAAAGGTGAAACTGAATGTTTACCCATCGAATTGCCTGCAGTTAATCTCTCACAAAAGTGAAAAAACATTAAATAGTTGAAAGGTAGTAAAAGTAATGACGTTGATTACCAAACTTTTGTAACAGAGTTGATTTTATCAGTGAGTTCAAGTCCCTGGTTGGAGTTTCGGATTTTTACCTCGCCCGCCAGATCCCGGCTCTCGCAGACATGCGAATATTCTCGCGACTAGATCAAGACGGAATGCTCAGCATAGTGACAGACATGTGCACACTCACAAATACTCCACTAAGATGTGATTAGTTAAAGGCAGATCAGATTCGCTGATGCACGACTACGAAGCATCTCATCACTCGGTTCCCATCTCGGTTATGTTCTAGGGGACGAGCAAACTAGGACGTGATTTCCTCCGTATAAAGAATCTACAGTCTGCAGTCCCAGTCCTACCATTGGTCACCTGTCACGTGATCCACACCAACCGGGAATGGATTATTAAAACGAGAAATAAAATCGAAAATATTCGATTGTCTCCTGGACTGATGCGAAGTGGTAAAAAGCAAATTGACAACAACAGAGAGAAACCATGGACCCAACTTCAAGTATTTGTGTCTGTGAGAATAATTCGTACTAGTCATGCAAACAAGGCACTTGGTAAACAATATACAGTAATATTAAAGGAGGCAGCTGATTCGTGATACAAGGGGAATTGTGCAATCCTCAAATAGGTTATATTGGGTAGTCGGTTTTGCGTATTCTTCATGCACTCTTTGTAACAGGTGCTTCTGATCTTACCGGCCTCGTGGAGTTATCTGACTGACGAGTTTTGTTCGATTAACTAGCGATTGTATCGAGCGATTCTGTACGTGCACTGATCACGAATTCAATGAATTTATTTTCAATTTCACTTTTACTTCTGCAATTATCCCACGACTTATTGCATAATAAGCGATTACTTAATGATGTGCATGATGCACGCATAGGATGGAAGGGAGATCTACGGATTGGGAACATGAAAATTGAAGAGGTAAACGAAAATATAAGGTTGGATGTTGAAACTAGTTCGAGGATACCGAATTACCATCTACTACGAAATAGACCCCACGAACTGCGATTCCAACATCTGACCTATTTGGGAGGCAGCAGACGCTTAATCAATCTGACCACTACCGGTCAAACAGCTGTTGTCAATAAGTCATCCTGTACAAGACATGAATCAGGTCGAGTCAGTTAGACTGGCCGGCTGACAGCCAGCTCTTACGAGTTATGTTTTGATGCACATAGACGATGAAAAATCAAATACCGATCGACTTTGTTGTGAAGGTCGTGTCCAGATGGATTGTTTTGGGGGTTAATGGAACCCCAGATACACAACCCGAAACGATGCCTGTGTTCATCCAATCACCTATCGAAACCGGGTATCGAAAATGATCGTCCCAATAGATATTATTCCTTCATATCGGAGTAGACCGGACAGTTCTTCTCCTATTCGTCCGAAATGGTCAGTTCCAGTCTCATCTCTTACAATCAATCTATAACCGTACATTACTGCGCACCAATTTCGGTCGCAATCTGACAGTGCCGAATGATCAGAGCCAAAGCAAACGAAGAGTGATTGAATGGCAATGCAAAATGTGAAAATAACTGAATGGAATAGAACAGATTCCGAAGGAAAGAACACTAATGACTGTGTAGTAGAGTCATACCATCTAAGGTAGCTAACCACCAGCACGAGGGACCTCGCGAACCCCAACCCAAGGGTCTAACCTGGACCACTCAGTATACTTCACTAATCGTTTCTGTACCTGTTCGACTTGTCACTGACTTTCTATCTACTTCCCAACTCCTCTCCTTCCCCGAGAACATTGCCTACCGAGGAAGTTGACCTGTGGGCATAAACAAAACATGACCATCAACCTTAGCCTAATCAAATTCAGTGGATATCCCTTAGTGGTTTAGGTGTGACTCAACAGCTTGTCTTATTCTAACCTCAGAGTTCTGCCACCATATTCCAACACTACTACGAAGACACCGGTGTCGAAACACAAGTGGAATTTGAGGTGGCCATCTTTACCAAGATAGTTCCACACGTCTGATCCGTTTCAACAAACGTGCCTCAAACACAATAGAGGACGAATAAGCCAATAACCAATGGAAAACATGCCCTCCCAATGAATTGCTATATTGCAAATTACGTACTCTGCCGGATATCATCTTACCAGATGAACGATACAGCGGTTTGAGAAACCCCCGGAAGGGACCAGTTGAATTTCTACCTCCACGTGATTTAAAGCCCCCGGCTTCGAAAATCGAATGAAATGAACAGAATGAACGAGCACAACCTACGTGGAAAGTAGAAGGGATCAAACGACACCTTCCAAATTTCTCGTTGCTTTTCATTTTCCGGTCAATTTCGGAACGGTTCGAAGGAGGGGCGCGATTGATAGTACAGAAATGCAAACGAACGAAGAATTCTGAGCTTCGTAAATTGTCCTCGTGCAGAATAACACAGTGTGACAGAAAGAACTGACTGAATTCCAATCGTGTGTGGTCTGCACTCGACGGTGGGCATACAGACACAAAGAAACATTCGGTTACTCAGCTGAGAACTAAATTGTGTGTGTTCCGTAGTCTTAACGACCGACATGCATTTTCCCAACGGTAACGATCATGGAACAATAAGGACCACATTCGTTGAATGGGATTTCTATGGTTAAGGCAAGCGCGATTAAGAGTAAAGTTCACCAGCTCCGACGTCATGGAAGAAACTTCATTAGCAAAGTGAATTGGCAATCGTATATTTAAAGCCTTTGCCCCTGGTAATACGCACACACGAAAGCAAATATGCACATGCACACACACACACACACACACACGAACGAGGTGATTAGAAGTCAAAATACTGGAACAACAATGTAAGAAGTAGATCGCCCCATACGATATCGCCAGAACTAACGAAATTCAAAGAATGAGGTTCCGTAAGAGTTGAATGTACGAAAATTTCACGCGCATATGTGAGACAATTCAGCATGAACAAGCGGATTTGAGTAGTACAACCGGGTTTCGCGTGACACCTTCAATTTGTCCGCTATTATGTAACTCGGTTATGACACGGAAACCAACCGCAGAATTGCTTGCGGATGAGGATGGGGAGACACTTAGCAAACTAAGAGGTTTTTTCAGAATGGAGTCGGCTGTCATTATTTATGATTGTTTTGCATATTTTATAGCAAAATATTGGTGAAACTGAGCTAAACGCTCACAGCTGACGATAAGGATGATACTACCAATCCGAATGATACACAATGTGAAATGGGGAAACTTTTCCCAAAAGATAACACGAAATGGGAAGAATAAGTAGCATGGTGACGGCGCACCTACCTCTTCCAATCGCGTAACCCGTTGTAACAGGAGACCATTTTCAGTTCGAAGGCGTTGGAAATAATGGTTTTTAGGGAGAAACAGAGGATCATTTTGGTGACCAGTCGAAAGCGAGTTGAAATGAACGTGTAAGATGGGCAGCCAAAGAATGACTACTCTGACGTCCGTAAAGATGAGACTACTGTGAACCGTGAGTTTACTTGGTCAGAGTGACCGGACATTTTACCCTAATCGAATTGAATCATTTCTGCTATGTCTATAGCGCATTCCTTGTTTACGTGTACTGATCGGGTAGAATTTTGCGGTAACCCAAACAGGACACGTAAAGCAGCTCTAAAGTAGAAGAATGCATGAACAGTCAAAACAAGTCACTAAATTGTCAAATTCATACCAGTATGACCAATTTTGTGGCACGTGACCCACTGCTACCTCAGTCGACAATTCCACGATCAGTCGGAAATTCTCTTCTCGGTTCCACTACAGCATATCGATGCTCAAACAAGATGTTAGCCAGTTCTGACATTGCACTAACAAATTGTTTCCCATTTTCAAATCCTTGTTCAAAAAAATTACAAATTCCGAAATACTGAAAATTTATTGAATTTCTTATCCAAACGAACGGAGAAAGAAGAAGGAGTAGAATTCGTTTTTACCTTTTGAAACCGGTACATGTAACAGACTTTTTGTATCACGTTTTCCATACTAGTCAAACCATAGTGATCAAACAGATACGGTTGTGGTCTTCTTGCATGAAGGTCTCAAGTTCGAACCCACTGCCCTACCCACAATCACTCAGTCATTTGGTTGCTATCCCAGCCTAACTCCTCATTCCAGACGTAATACGCAGTTGGTGTTTAAGACAGAAAACAAACCAAGTGATGTTACCGTCCATAGTTAGGCTTAGATGACTTCAGGAAAAAGAAACAAACGGTATCCACGATTAAAACTGCGCTTTCCGAATTTCGGTTCACGGACTAACATTTTAGGTCATCTTTTCAGTCGGTTATACATGTTTTACTCAGCCTTACAAACTCGGAAACATTCGCCAACACACTATCAGCCTACCCAATAAGCGAAATTTTCAGTTGGTCTTGTGAGAAATTTCTTACCCCCAGAAAGTATCCGTGCGCACGTTTAAGGACATTATTCCGACGAAATTGTCTCACAGCTTGAACGGAAACGAAGTCAAATTGGACGGTAACGGCAACAAATCATATGGATACAAATAACAAATAACAAATTACAAATTACATATGCTCATTTTGTCAGCCAAATCTGACCCCGAATACGTTGTTTATTCGAACAGGTTGCCTATAGTGATTGGATGAACCGCGAAAGGGGTCATACAACTGAAATTAGATCAGTCAAGATGATTAGTCAAAACCTGCTAATGTAATTCCAAACGTGAGACTGAATAGCCACACGAAGTATCATATTAGATTGAATGATATGATAGCAAGGTTCTCGAATTCCGATTCCAATTTGGCGAGTGCAAAATTGTAGTTCATGTTGCCATTTGGGAAATTTATCTAAGCTTCTTTCGGATCATGCATGTGATCAGACTGTAAATAGAATAGAAAATTCACTTGGACATTACAAATAGGAATACCAAAGCCAAGATTCGGAATCGAACTGGTCATAATCGGCTCGGTAAGCAAATGCTCAACCACTGAGCTCTCTTGTATGGTTTCAGACTGATCGCTTCAACTAATCCAATGAAATCGACCGCGGAATAAATGATCACATTTTTTGTGTTGTCGCTTGATAGGCAGATGAAATCTCACTAATTGGTGGAACTTTCTCAGCATTCGGACTTGTAGAAGGACGAAGTTCGAAATTCTGGGTCCGGATGCCATTCTGAAAAATCAATTTGACACTACTGGAGTGGTGCATCAAAAAACGCGCTGCCATAGTAAGACTGGGCTGCTCTGATTACACTAGAAGAGGTGAGCATCATCTGATCATGTTTCTGCCCGATAGTACTTCAGGTTATTCGACTGATCGTTACCATCGGTCCACCGATTTACCGTTTGAACTCCCCGAACCACATTGAGCACACCTGTGAATGTTGGACTATAGCAGCGTTCCATATTTACCAAGGAAAGCCACCATTGGCTAACGTAGCACTTCTAAATTGTTTCCAGGTTCCCCTTTTTAATCTAAAGCCATTTCGAGTCAATGTGTCCCCGTTATATTAGAAGCTTTCAGTCATTATTGTACTCACTTTATTGCCCATCAATAGATCTTGAACGATAATTGACCATCTCCAAAAGATCATCATTGGATCTTGAAGACGACGGTCAAGTAGTTTTGGACTATCGGGGAGAGCTTTATAATGATTACAAGAATACTGAACAGAACGAAGTCAGAAAGGACCTTCTAAATCACACTACTATTGTACCAGTAGGAAATTGTCAAAGATTACCTTAGTCAATGAAGCCAGTAATGAGCCAAAGTTTTGATTATCACTTCAAAATACTGCAAGGTAGCTTTTACTCATACGTTTCTCTATTGCGGTGCAGTTCATCTCAACTGATATGACTTTTCAAGAGGCAACATTCTATCAACATTGTGAAACAGAGTAGGCAACGTAATAGAATTTATCTCTCGTAGATATTATTTTACTTTCACAACTCGGTAATTAAATGGACCTCGATGCACTATAAACCACCTTGGTACGTTGTGATACGTTCTATTTTCTTGTGGTTACATTATTTCTAATACCCAAGCGCATGATTCCAGACAGCTTGCTGAATGATTATTCCCTCGTCTCGTTACTTACCAACACTGAACAATCTGTGTGCGTTGCCATGCGGGGAATTTATCAGACATGATTAGTTTTCCATCTCAACTCTCGACTGCAGGAATCTTGTACAGTTGCAGTCCACATACAATGATCCGTTACTCGACATAATAAAAATCAGCAGTTCTGATCTCCGGTCTGTCCAAAAACTGAGAGACCATAGCAACAACTGGATAATATTCGAAGCTTCAGCACCCCCCCCCAAAGGTGCTTAACCGATCTAGATTCCCTTCTCGTAGCGTGATTACCTGTTCTTTACTCTCACGAAATCTTGACCATGTTAAGTGATTGAATTAGTTCCATTGGCTTGTTTCCTTTTTCTTTTCATGATAGATCCATGGAGTGAATACGTCTGACTAGTTACCTTAATTGCCGCTACGATAATTCTTTACCCCACTGAGAGATAACACATCCAAGCGGAGGCATTTTGTTCTTCTTCATTTAAAGTGGCCGCATTACAATCCCGTTCGAAGCTACACAGTTTAGTAGCTAACCCTCGCTACGAAGAGCGAAAGACATCAAAACGTAACGCTATGTGACATTTTGCTAGCAAAAAATGACTGTCACTATATTCGGGTAAGAACTGATGTTCACTTATTCAATTTGCTTGTCAATTTTCGATGCCCACGCGTGATTGGGTGAGCTAAATTACTCATTCAATTGGTTCCCTTGTATCCTAGTGGGCCAGTGAAATGGATACACGGTCGATCGGCATTGCAATGGGCTTGCATCACGATTCCGTGATCACCTTATACACAGACTACCGACCGTGATGAATGCACTGGAGTCTTACTGGACTAGTTAAATTTGGATGCCTTGGAGTTATCGATCCACTTGGCTTTCATTCATCCAGGTGGACTGTGATAGGCTACCAACGCTTCCAGGCAAAAATTGTGTCTGCTAGTTTCGCTATAACGCACCGTACAACTTACAAACCAATTGACAAGTCGCCTATCGCTACTATGACTGCAATACACCCGTGGATTTCTAACCCCCTTCATTGTGAACACACTAACTGTTTTTCTTGGCGTCAAATCTGAAAAAATAAGATTTCTTTTTCTCGACAAAAGTAATGCATTTGGTTCCCCAAAAGCATGGTCCTACTCATCAGATCTTCAATGAAAACAAAACTGATAACGATACTCTAAACATCCTCTACGAATTGATTTTTCCAATTGGTTCTCAGGCCAGTCGATCAACTGGAGAATTTTTCAAAGTGTATTCTCTCCTATAGTTTATGCTTCTTTTACGTTAATAAGTCCCTTATTTCTGAGGATTTTATTGTTTATATACTGGTTGATTATATTGGTCCTGACTAGTCCAAAAAAATGTTGGCAAAAGTAAGCAATTTGCTGGATAATCTGGACGAATTGGGTGATTTATCTTCGATTCATTCTCTACCTAGTAAGCGTTGTCAGATTGCAACAAGAAGGCAAGTGGATAGTAGCAAGTCCACAGAGGAATCGTGAATCTCGATGGGTCACCGATGACCTGAAGATGGACAGTGGTAGAACTTGCATGTGCTGAACTCTGCACGTGATTTCTTTTTCTTTCCTGTTTATCGGTCATTCTCTTTACCCTTCGCCATGATCTTGATGGCACATGATCTGTACTCAGATTTGTACAAAATAACTTAATAATAATAATAATAATAATAATAATAATAATAACAACAATATTTGTTGATCTTCGCGGTACTCAGTTTTCCTCAACAAACTTCCACTGCTGCCACGTAATAGCCAACACAGCGGTGGAAATATTTATGTGCGTCAACTCACAATGTTTCTTGGAACGAACCAGGCGAATCCGTGTTTCACAAATCATTCATATCCTCTTTTTTTCAACTAGAAATCTGGGAATACCTCGTAAACGCTTTCTCTAAGTTGTTTCTTCGTTCGTTCACACTGTTTGGCTTCACTGCTGTCCGATATTCTCCTTTGATTTGGGAAAAACTGTGTTTTGTAAACCATTTACACGTAACTTTGGAACTGACAGAATATATACCCGTAGAATTCAATCCTCAAAAATATTTCGATGCATGAAATGGATTTTCGCGACAGTTTGTGATCCGAAACTAACCACATTCATCACACACTATTGACCAAGGTTTTTTATCAAGCATTGAACAATTAGGGTCTTCCGTCCTATTCCCCTTCACGTACAGGGACAGTTTTATTCCCTGTCTCGCGAACCGATACGGGATCATCTTGCAGACAACCTCCGTAGACTATATACGTGGTTGGCATTCATGCGCACTTGTTATTTCCTATCACATAACTCATTTTAATTCACCCCGTATCGATTTACGTCTAAATTTGTTTCACGTTTCTGTGACAACTTTCAAACCTTCGATCAAGAATTCGGCTATCATTTGGAGAATGGATGCGTCACGTGACTTGATTTGAATATTACCAACACAACTCTTTGGGGGGGGGGGGTGTTACCAGGCCTTGTTTGTCCCCAATCGATTTATTTGCCCGTTGACAGATCACACTGAAGCGAGCACGGATAAATTATCAATTCTGGCTATAGGTTGTATCTGACCGACTGCGTTTTGGCGTGAAAAACTTCGTGATTCGTTGAATCCGAATTTTGTGCATGTCCCAAAGAATTTCCGCCCCAGCACTGCGGATAACATTTTGATCGCAGTTGAGCAAACACCTTAACCTTCGTGCATCAAACAATGAGTCACGTGACCACGATCAATAAACCTACTACGTAATATGTTGAGTATCAAAAACCCGAACACCTCGGTGCGCGTGAGTCACGTTGACGTGGCACATTGTGCTAACGACAACCAAGTGGAATGCATTTATTTCGTGGTATTTATATTCAAACCCAACGAAAACGTTTAGATAAACTACGGATGGTGGTGATACTTTTCAAGAGGTTGACTGACAAACGGGACAATTGGCAGGCTAAGTCTTAGAATTCACCCGAAGACTTCATCCGGACACAAAACGAAAATTCACAAATACCGTGGCGTATTGCTTTTGGCATCATTCTGCAGGTGATAAACACACAGCTCGATGACGAAAAAATTACCGGTGCTTCTCGGGTTTCGGCATTCTGATGAGATCACTGGAACTTTTATGCATGTTTAACCACATGAATTCGCTTCCACCTCATAGAGATGACATTGCTGTCACGTTTACGCAATCAAAACAAAATGCCCTGAGGTTTGTTGTCGGTTGGAGACCCGAGGACATTTGGCTGAGAACCGAATTCGGTGGCACGAATGCTGTGTGGCCTGTCTGTAGAAAATAATCCAAAAACGACCAAAAAATCACCTAAGATGTGTGCGGTGAAACAAGAAAAAAAAAACACTTGATTTGTTGTTGTGTATTAGATTTTTCCCCTTGTTTGTATCCTTTTTGTGAAGTTCAGTTTATATGTTGCTGCGTTGGAGGCATGCGAAAAGTTTGTAAGAAGACGAAAACATTGTCGTGCTTCTGCTCCTTGACTTAGCCCAATTGAATACGGTCCTTGACTTGGTTAATTTACGCGGTTTTCGTCGAAACAGCTCCAAGGTCCCTAGCGAATTCATGAAAATTTTACACACCGTCAGACTGGCGGTGGTCGCGACTTTTGAGCGTGAACGTTGCGGGTTCGAATCCTTCCACGGCTGTCCAACTTCCCCACTTGGCAGCCCTCCGTTGGCCGCAGCCCTCTTCCTGAGAAATGATGCACGTTGTTATTTTATTAATAAAGGGAGTAGGAAGACAAAAGGTAAGAGGTTTTTACTCCTTCACTGAATTCCTGTACAAATAGTCTTTATTGACCGTGTCGAGTATGCTGTTCAGCTGGTTGGTGATCACAGACCATTTATTTTCTTTGAATGCAGTTGATCAGTTCCGTTAATTCAAGTGTGGCACTGTGTCCTGTCTTTAATGTGTAAGTGCTTTCACGGTGCTGTTGTGCATTGTATTATGCGATATTTGAGTCCCGGGAATCACAATAATCTTCACCATCCGATCTCGATCACTATTCGTACTGGTAAAATCTATGCCGTGTAGCCAGATGAAGAAATCACTACAGAATGATATCAACATGGTTATTCTAACATTTCCTTTATACCTAAGACTCGATGGTACTCATCAGCTTGAGGCATCTAAGGAGTCGGCTTGATGTTCGGTTATTCATCAGAGGTCGGGTACGCGTGGCACGACCAAGTTTGACTCTGCTATGCGGCTCAAAAGCGTGGTCATCGTGGACAAAGGACGTGTGAGGACTTTCGGTGTTCGAACAAAACTGTAAATCAGATGTTAAGCGTTAGGTACTGGGTCCTCGTGTTCCGCCTTTAGAACAGCCACTGAACCAGACTACGTTAAGGTGTTGTGGTTATGTTTTACGCATGCCCACACAACGAACTCCCTGTTGTACACATGTCCGAAGCGAGTAACGATTGAGAGATGCCTCGAGGTTCCTGTTGGATGAAGTTACGAGCTGGTGCCAAAATTGCAAGGCCGCTTCGCTTCGGTCCGATGAGTCACGTGACACAGGACGGATCATGCGTGGGTTGCAGGGCTGTCCGACAAGCCCGTTTGCACTTAGGTGAATGACGCAGGAACAAATGACTCGATCGCGTGCAAGCCTGGAACAAGAAAAATACTTGTCTGAATTTGCGACCGGCTCAGAGTCAAACGGGGTGGCGCTCGAGATGAAAGCCAACTAGGTGACAGTGGGCTCGAAAGGCATTAGGCGATTGGTCATTGAACTTTAGACAGTGTGAATCCAATATAATCCGTTTATGACGAATAGATGAACCAGTAGTATTGACTGGCACGAGGGCATTTTGATTGTTCTTGGTTGATTAAGCTCAATGGAATTGGAATTGAGACTGAACTCGCTACACCTAGTCACGGCAATCTATTGATCTGAAACGGTGGTCAGTCGATGACATGATAAAAAGGTATGAAACCTTGACCG
The DNA here is from genome assembly GCA_008360955.1 of Fasciolopsis buskii. NCBI lineage: Eukaryota > Metazoa > Platyhelminthes > Trematoda > Plagiorchiida > Fasciolidae > Fasciolopsis > Fasciolopsis buskii. Next base: position 149,153 of record LUCM01001362.1, read on the forward strand.
CCCGACTGACTCGTGCAGGTTCACTTAAACTACCGAGTTGATAACCACGGGATAACCCAAAACAGACAATTGAGTATGATAGTTAATATTGGATTTGTGATGTAGTCATTGACTTTTTTATATTCGAAATCTTTTCTCTTCTGTGTATTTCGTTAGATTGTTACCTAGGCGATGATCTTTCGTAATCTCTCATTCTGTTTTTCTCTTCTACGCAAAATCTGTTGCGACGTGGTAACCAAAACGAGTGCACACTGATGCAAGTGATTGTAAAACTGAGCCGAATTGAACGGAGCTGCTCATATTTCACTGACAGTTTCCGCACACAGAAGCCGGTTTGAGCGACAAAGATCAAACGGTCGCCGTAGTGGAACATGAGACACACCAACCTCTACAATTTCAATCGTTCTACAGGTAGTCACTCTACTAACTCCATCTGGGCGTCTTCTTCCCACGGAATCTGCTAGAACCCAGTTGGTTTCGGAATGACTAAGCGATTTTACACTGTTTTTCCTAACATTTCTACAACCGTAATAGGTGTGTACTTGAAAATTTATCTCGTTTAGTCTGGTACTGGATTTGTTACCCCACATGTAAGTCACTCAAATGAGTAAATCACCTCATCTTCTTGCAGACTCTCAGTGCTCGTGATTTCTGGTTTTGTAAAATATGCAAATATGCTGCTTCTTCTTCTTCTTCTTTTGCATCTTCTTCAGACCTATGCGCGTGGCTGTGTCTCGTTCCAGGCCTATGGTCATGCTTTCTCCTAGCCAATCAGAATTTCCCATTCAAGTCGAGTTCAACCGGCATGATCACCCCACCGCAACACATACATTGCAACACAGCAGCATGAGTGCCGTATTCATTCTTCAGACACTATCAAAGTTTAAGTCGATGCGATCCGATCCCATGCAACCGCATGCTAGTCCGATGAGTAGGACAAATATGAAACAAAATCCTTCCAAATTCTTTTTTTTCGTTCTCGTGTTCACCTATCTGCGAGTCGAATATCTCACATTTATTTGACTCACATTTGGTACGATGAAAGTCATCGACAAAAGACTAACCATGCTAATTCGATTACGTTAATCACATGTGACTCTTGTTGTTGTGCTGATAGCTGATTGGTGGTCGTGTGAATAGGTGATTGATATTTGTTCACCCCTTCCTCACACACACCCCCCTCCTTTGCCGTCGTTGCTACCCAACTTTACTAATCCTGAGGGTGAAGTGAATCGATAAGACACAAAAAGTTTGTCCCCAAATGAGGTGTTGTCGAATAAAGGTTAACGGGATCATAGCCCTGTTTTATTTATTCAGTGATCAATGTATACCTTCTAGTCGAATCAGCGGTACTCGTTCAACAGATGAAACGACATACTTCTTAAATATTTCGTTCATTTTTGACACGCGCTAACCATGCCTTGATGTTCTATGCGCTTCGATACCGTCTCCCAGGACTGATCAATCACTCGCGAAATGAATGATATAAGATGGATAAAAGTGTCCCAATCAATAATTAAGATAGGTGTAACAGGGGTTGCATAATAGATGTTATAATTACGTGATGAAGTTGCTTGCATTATAGTGTGTTGTACTGGACAGATTTTTGTTCATATAGATATCAAATTTCAGTCAAAAACCGAATTGAAGACCAATAGATACACTTTTCACTTCGAGAAAACCAAAAAAGAAGAAAAACTCCTAAAGGGAGTGATTTGACCAGTTGATAATAGGTTGCTCAGCAAATTGATTGAAATATGGTCTCGATTTGTCAAAATGAAGACTAAACAAGCGACAGCGGATTTTCCATAGGTACAAATTCTGGGACCTGTGGAACGAAAAGCAGGACATGTGGAAATATGAGAATGGTACTTCGAGACTTTAGCATGCAGAGCATAGGTGGGATCTGAAATTGTTTTGTGGGTAGAATTTTCACATGTAGACAGTTATTGATCTCGCAACATAATGAACAGCTAGTTTAGTAGTCCGAGCAACACACAAGTAGTGGTCGATAGGTCAAGGCGGGAAATTGTAGGGTTTTTCCTAAGCGAACATGCAAAAATAATGGAAGAACAGTAAAGAAGGACTGGGAAAACAGATCCGTATGGAAAATGGGAGATGGTGTCTTGTTTCACCTTGCAGCGTCGACGCCTGCTGATATGAAATGACAAACCTGGAAGATTCTTTACGCAGACAGAAATTTCCGAAGAGTAAATCACGGTTTTACGACTAATAACCCGAAGATATTTCGCAGAGTTTACCTTGACAAATGCTCATGCGTTCATGAGTTCACCAAATTGATAAAAGCTTGCCGGTTAGTTTCATTTCCGAGACCCTTGACTGACGATCATTTTTCACCGGTTCACGTTTCAATTTGGGTGCAGTGCACAGGGAATGCTATGGAACTTTCACGATTGGACGGAAATCCTTCGATTTCTTCCCGATTAGCAGAACATTGCGTTATGGCCGACCCATTGATACTGTGTGATGAATATTTTCTTGGAATCACCCACTAATCAGAGTAACGATGGTACAGATGGAAACGGACTGTGACACCTAATGGGAAAGATTCTCGTGGAACCCAACCTCGGATGTTTAATTTGTCCCACGCGGGACAGTCTCCTCTGGTTAGGGTTTTCGAACCTGTTCGCCAAACCACAAGTTGATCGCACCCAATTTATTCCCTCCTATCCACCGGTAGAATGTAAAGTTTCTAATACAACTCTGGCTGACTATCTCACGATGACAGTCATCATGCGTCCCGCGACGAAACTACTATACTACGCCTAGTTTTTGGAATTACACACGGAAAGCCCATAATTTTCAGCTCAACTTTTTTTCAATTCGTCTAATGATGAGACAACCGTGTACATAATTTTTCAGGAGGGAGAGTCGCGGACATCCAAGACATGACCAATACGGAAATTGATCGACGGTGGGTCGATTCGGACCCGTACGCTTCACGTCTTCACTGATTGGTGTTTTTTTTGTTCTGCGGCATGGTAGCTGCGGTAACCAGAGTGTGTTGGCGAATGACTATTGGTTGTAAAAAAAACTGACCGAATTTGAAACTGAAACCGGAAACGTTCGCATGGAAAACGTTGTTTTCGATAAAAATAGCTAGCAGCCAATGTTTCGGTTGAGACGAAGGCAAACTTTCTCAATGTAGCATGTGTGTGTGTGTGTGATATGACTCGGCCGTCCATACCCGGTCTTGTTTGGCCGACTCGGGTGCAATACAGGTACAGAATAAACAAACTGAATCATGATTGCCAAATTTTCTTTCGATTTTATGTCGAACAAATATGTTCATGTGAAAAGATAAAACCATATATCTAAAATATTCCATACGGACCTAACTTGGCAATGGGAATCCAAACACTTGGGTGGATGGAAACATCACCAATACCACGCACATGGACACCCAAATACACAGGTCTAGAACACAAACAGGTGAGTGTTTCCAGTCATGCGAGAATGTTGAGTGCCTCGGCCAAAGCGTTGATAATTGGAGCAATTGCTAATTTCATTTGTTCCAGTTGTAGATTGTTCTGTTTCCAGCGGGTCAGTGTCGTTTGTATTTCGTCCGCTTGTTTGCGTTGAACATCTTTCACGATTTCTAGGGACAGAGTAGTGTGCTTAATGTCAAACGTGTATAGACGATGCACCGTACCAAAACAAACTAAGAAAGTACAAGTCACCTAACAGATTGATAACTGTTACGATTTTCAAACCCTTACTGACTTGAATCTAAATCTATTTACATAAATTTGAACGAACACTCGGATACGTAACCTTGCACAATGCACCCGGAAGCATTTAGCTAGCGTTACACGCATACACACTGCAGTCACTGTGCTTGCTTATGAGGCCAATGAAATAACCAGTGAAAAGTAAAGCTAAAATGAAGTATATCTCGAAGTATTTCCTAGGTGGCACGAGAATCAAAGTGAAAATCTACTCATTTACTATGTATACGACAATTTTGCCCCCCCCCCCGCTATCTGGAATCTAACTAGGGCTGTTGAACACAATTCAAATGAGTAAATAAAAATCAATACCATTTCAAGATTGAATTCGGAAAACGTAACATTGAAATGAGAAATCCTAAAGTTACTGTGAAAAAACTGTAAGTTAGGTTTGAGAACAAGCGACTGTGATGAATCTCGCTCACCCCTGATGCTTCTCATTGGTCAGTTAAGCACACCGTAAATGGTCACGTGTCTTCTCACCGTCCGGTTAAAACGGACTGGGACAGACTGTCAGGAATGCATCATGAGCGCTAATGGACGGCGATTTGTGTGAAATTGAGGTTCGTTTCACAAACAGTGCGAAAAGACAACTGGCCAGTCAGGGGCTAGTGACTGACCTGCTCCACTGGCCAGGGAAATGCATCAAGTCCGTGCGGGATTTACCACCGTCGCTTGTTCGCAAACCTACCTTACATAGTTCCTCACTTTGACTTAACACTTTCTCATTTCCATATTATTTTTATTGATCTTAATCTTTAAATGTTATAGTTTTGGGTGACTACTATTTCAATGACAGACTGCGAAAAGTCTATTTGAAGAGACAAATTCGAAGTGTCGTATGATACGCTTGAGATTTCTACCTTACCTATCTCTTTGCCCGCGTGACGACAGTCGACGAAGATGAACTACTTTCTGGACATAGCCTGACTGGGCGTACAATGCAATAACTTGTAGCTTGGATCGAACGATTTCGATTCCGGTATGTGCTTAGAATAAACTCATTGGAATCACCGCGTAGTATAATTTTAAGTAAAGACTTGCGAATAATCATACAGAGAGTAGATTTTTCGTAACAGTCGATCGGATAGTTATTCATCCCGAGGACTAGTGAAACGATAATGCCAAGGCATACACCCAATCCGGGAGCACGTACTCTGTGTGTTGGTGATTTCCAATTGAACTCTCGATTCGTTTCGTAATACACGTTCCCAGTGGCTACAAATTTGAAGCATTTCGTCCTCCTGTTTTTCGATTCCCTGGAACCGGAAAATTGTGAAACAATGGACAATAAACAACAATTCTGTCATGGTTTTACTCAGACAATCGTGTGACCCAGATTCCTATCGGTATGCTTTACAAACACAGTTGTACTGCCACACACACACACACACACACAATACCTCATTCGGACGACACATACTCTAATCGATAGATACGGTTTAAATGATTCTTCAGGTTTTATCAATAAAGCAAACGTTAGAAATTAGTATAGCTGAGATATTCGGTACATTCTTATGCTAGAATATGACCACATCATTGTTTACAAAAATTTGATAAAAATGAACTACTGTTTGCCATGACGAGTGTCTGTTGGTACGAAGCATCATACCAGAAAAAAAAAGAAAAATATTCCTCAAGAGGGTTTTCAATGAACAAGGCGTCGGGACCGAGGAAATCCCCCGAATTCGGTTGTTTCCTGGTTTGTGGGGCCGAAAAATGTTGAAACCAATGACGGATGAGTGGGAAAGCAGAACCGTTAGATTTCATACTCTTTCAGGCCGGACCACAAATCACGAGCAAACAGAGTTTGTTCTATCAGTGACAAAAACGGAAACCCGACCACCCGGTTTGTCTTGTATCCATAACCGTTTGGCCAAATTTGTTACGGGAACCTAATATATATTTTGTAAGCCTTTACTCATTTGTAAAACGTTTGTCGACCTTGGTAGTTTTGTTAATTTTCACACTGTATTGGTAGTGTTGATAGTCGAACAATGAAATATGGACTTGAATTAATCAGCCAAGTGGTATAAAGTGCTATGCTTGGGGAAAAACGAATTATACTACAGTTTTGGAATACCTGAGACTTGTAAAAGGTTTCCAATGACACGGTGAGACATAGCAAGACCGAAATCGTCCTAGTTACGTTGGTGGCCCTTCCAGTAGTTTGTAAGAGTAAGGAACGTCAAACTGTAAATGTTATGCAAAGAAGTCTGCGGAAATTTGACGTAGCTATGGCTGAGGAGTGATTTAACACCCAGATCGATCTTCTGGTAATGGTGCACTGTTATGAAAAAAACATCTATTTTGATGCATTCAACCGTTTATCGCCCACTATTCGATCGCGCGTTCCTCACACTGAACGAGACATCTTGAATGTCACTTTTGCTAGTAGGCACCTTACAAAACTCCTTCGAAAGACAGTTCCAATGGTCCTAATTAGTGGTGCAATTCCATCGAATTCCTCGATATGAAACACCTAATTTACGATGATGAGTTTGTCATTTGTCCAGTACAAACATAGCTCCTAAATCGATTCATTGCACATTATCCTTCCTTCGGATCGAAACGAGAAATGGATCGTCAGAAGGTGATAGTCCATTCGTCTACCACGATTGTGCATTTGAAGTGCACGCCCAGATTGATTTAAAGGGACTTGTGCTCAAACAGACATTAAATTATGTAGTTGGCCAGGCCAGTCCATCTGTTCCTATGCACGTGGTCCAGGTCGATCGACTTCAACTGAAAGGCACTGCCTGCATTGTCACCTAAAATTGATAGTTTCCACTATTTACTAGTTATTGATAATTATTTGTAACGCGATTACCACAGTCCCGTTTTGTGTTTCATTTTCGGTCTAAACGGCAGTCCGCCTCGGCTAATGCAAGAACCGTGGCCAACACTGAGTTTGCGTGTGATCCGGACACAGACATCGTTTCTTATTCATAACTTGAAGCAGTCTGTGCGACTGGGACAGCAGCGCTAGAGGAGGCCTTCTGGTAACCTTCACATTTGGATGATAAAGTGAACGAGTTACTTCGATTTTACAATCATGCTGATTCGTCCGGATGTCTGGCAGGGAAATGAACTAGCATGCGACACTATACACAATTCACCAAGGTTTCCCATGAAAGTAAGCAGTGATCCAGAAAATTCACCTTTCAGGCTCAAAAAGTCCAAAAAGGAAGCGAAACCCGAGGCATGAACAACAACGTAACTTCAGGTCGAACTTCTAATTTTATGAACTCGGAAGCCTCAGTGTTCGGATTCACTGACCACAGTTGATCATCTCCGTTTCCGTCCAATTTCCTTGCCAATTGGTACAGCACGAACAGTCGAAAAGACAAATGCAGGCAGGAAGCGACGGTTTTATTAATTAGGTAAGACCAAAAGGCTTAGACAAGTCTGCTAAGATCGATATTGAATGATGTATTGTCTTTGTTTATCTACTTTTCCTAGTCTTTCGACGGTCATTATTGTGAACAGCACCCCCAACTCTCCTCCAAACAAACATACCAAGAAAATCCTGGCACCTTCCATCTTCTCTTCGAGCTAGAATGAACGAGAGTGAATTTAATCGTTCCTCGAATGTGCAAACTTAAGAAAAGTTTAGAATATCTTTCAGCTACATAATCGGGCGTGCAAATCGGGTGGTCAGCAAAGTCAGTGAAGAATAGAAAAGGTAAAAGAACAATACCTTGAATAAAACCAGTCATCGGCCAAGAACTTGAACGATTTTCCCCGAAATCTGACCCTTTCGACTTGTTCATTGAAATAGTCCGTTATGAATGGGATCGGTAGTCAAAAGAGTCAAAGCTTGGTGTCATAAGGAATTGAAAGAGCGGACTGAGAACGGCCAATTCGGTTGGTTTTATTTCTTCCACGTGCTGGCTGTTTCTGAAACCTTATCCGATAGGCACTTTCGGCCTGGACTAGCAGACCTCATTTTTACTCAGTTTTCATCGTTTGTATGGCCCTTATTTCCATTCTGACAGTTTGTATGCAATCGTTTGTGTATTCGGGCGTATATTTGTTAGCTTCGTTAGTAAACACGATTTCACGGTATTGCATTCTCTATCTGCTTCAATGTCTGTCAATGCCCTGTGAAATGTGCGCATGCATGTCCTCGCTTGGTGGTCCCAACCACACACCTCGGTCATTGGATTAACTCTATACCTCCCCCAATGCACCGCTTCCTGTTGCCTGTAAGTTTCATCCGCTGATCTTAAACCCTCGTCTTTCTGACCCATGCCTATTGGTCTTGGTCGATCTCCACTTAGCACGATCACGCGCATTTTGGTTTTCGGAGCACAGTTCAGTACCCCCCCCCCCCTCGGTGCTGACCGCCGACTGTAAGCTCGGTCTCTTTCATGTACGTCTATATTTCCTAGTTTTACGCGAAATGACTGCCGGATGTATTCTATGCTATCCAGAAGGACTACCTTCTATCAAAACTGATCGTACATTCAAGTTCAACTTGCGTTAATATTTATATTTGGTACGAGTTTGTATTGTATTGTATTGACTGACGTCTGTCTCACGGCTCCTACTCCAAATGCTACTGTACCAGTGTGACTGTCGTGCACATTAATTTTCACGTCTCCTGATTGGCCGTGGATACAGTTTGTAATTGCCCAAGATCCGCTGCCACCAATTTGGGGGAATTTTAACCCGTAAAGATTCTACAGGTTTCATAAAGTTCACGATGCGAGCAGCCAAACCGAATCGTTTAGAAAAGGTGAATGCTAATTTTGACTTTGGAAGAGGGCCAATCGTTGGGATCTCCCAACAGGCAGGAATAACATGCGCACGCAGAGAGTTGTTCATCAGACAGGCTATTGTTTCAGACAGAACACAGGCATCATATTTGGTGATACATGAAAATAAAGTGCGCGGACCAAACGTCCCTACAATTTTATTTGTATTAAACAATTTCCTGTTTAACACCCTACTCACAGAATGTATTCTACAAAAGCAACGATTCCGGTGATTGTTCGTCATTGTTTGTTCGCGACTCAGACCATTCGTTATCGATCAATCGGTTGCGGGTTGTGTACACATGTGTCTCTGTTTTTTTTACCTTTTTACTTCCTTTATTAATGAAATAAGACTGCACATCATTTTTCAGGAAGGGGGCCGCGGCCAACAGAGGGCTACCAAGTGGGGAAGTTGACCGGCGGTATGGGGATTCAAACCCCGCGACCTTCACGTCCAAACGCCACGACCTTATCCGTTTGGCCACTGCCGGCCAGTGCCCACATGCTTGCCGATCGACCCGTGAGATAAGGTCACTCATCAAAATCGGACATGGAGCTTTCAGACATGTGATAAGCCAAAACGTGATCAAAATGTTAGACTAGAACTTCGATATCAAGGGTCGCGGTTAGCCCCTTCCGTGAATACTGACCCCACGTCGCACTCATTTCGATTGCCTATTCGCCCATCCAAACTAGAAAACAAATTTCCGTATGCATACTTTCGCCACTAGATTCGAGCTCATGGAGAGATAAATCCCGATGACTGTCAGCAACGATTTAATAAATTTAAATTAAAAACAAATTCAAAGTGCCACAAACACTCCGATAACAAGGCATCAAATAACAATGATCAAAAGTAGTCTGAAGTTCAAACTTACCCACTTTAAACGAGCATTCTCTATAAGTACGGCTTTTAGTCGGCAACCGTTCATGTAGATTTGTTTCTCCAAGTCCATCAATCGATTTGAATCGGATTCTAATCGAGCCTTGCTGTTCTCATTTCTTGTCAACAGTCTGTTATGTGCTTCCAACTGATGGGAATCAAGTATCGAAGACGGTAACCATATTTGATGTTCGCAAACTTACCACTTTTTTATTTAAGGATGCGTTTTCTTGAGTTTTTTTCTGCAATTGTTGTGTCAAAGTTTTCAATTCCAAGGTAAGTTCTGCGGAGGCAGAATGAGAAAATTCGTTCTAATTTGGCACAGTAAATATTGATATCCGTAATCCCATTCTCTTTTGTCGGGAAATAGACTAGGCGTTTATGTGCAGCTGTAACACATTTGCCGATGAGCGAGGAGCCGACGAGATGAGTTGCCACACCCTACTGAAGAAGGTATCGTTCCGTGCTCTACAAGTACCACCCAAGTTGACTGAACCGAAAAAAATTGGTTTGGTTACAACTGCACGTGCCTGTGTGAAAGTCAATATTTCGACTATCCAAATGTGGAATAACTCCAAGTACTATTTAAAGGGCATTCCTATTTCAATATGAACCAGTATCATATTATGAGTAATTCAGTAGACGGAATTCGCGCTTGCGGATTTCATTTCTGATTCGCATGGACACACACGCACGCAAGCGCGCACACACAGACACAATTGGATGGCCTTGTTTCGTGAAAGTCTGTTATCCTCCTTTTTTGTGTGTAGTGCTTGCAATTATCTCGTCCAGAGCGAGATGCTTTCGAAACCGATACCGTAGCAGTATGTCGCAACATTTACTCAGCTAGTTATCACATTTGACCTAATGAAATCTTATGTACTACTGTACCACTCCAGGTTTCAGGATCGCGGTTGCCGCTTTTCGTACCCACTTTCTCGTAACAGTGTAGTTGGCCCAAATACCTATGAGGTATGCCGCCTCCATTACATGCATGCTTTGAACGTGTTTTTTGTACTGCAGGCTGACAGGCAGTCAAGTTTCCTCATGTTGCTACGACTGATTATTATTCAACAGTCTGGTTCTAGAATGATGAAAGTCATAGGGATGAATGCAGAAAAAAAACGGTTTGTTTTTCCGCAAACTTATCATTTTCAATCAGGAAATACTCCCTCATATATCACTATCGCTCAGTGAACCATTGGTAACCATGGGAGCAATGGTAGTGCAGTTGTTCTGTCCTTGCTAGTGATCGTCAACACTCCTCATTCATCGCCGGATAGACAGCACGTAACACCGTGTAATGCCAATAAGTCCCATCTATTGTGTTCAGCACGACTAAGATTTACTCACGACAATGTGATACGGAAGAAGGCACGTTCTGTCAGGAGGTCACCATTGAAAAAACTTCTCCATTCCAAAAATTCTTATATTTCTTCCTGCCTAGCCACTCAGTTATGACGTGTGGTTGGGATATGTTTCCGCCTGGCGACAGAACGATTGCCTCACTGCATGCTGTGCTCCGAGACAGATAATGGCTGGAGCGTAAGTCGAAGGGGCCAGTCGCTGACATAGCGAAAAGTATGAAAAGTCTAACCAGTGGACCGGTTGGTCTAGGTACAGTTAGAACATCGGTTTGGATTTCACGAGATCCTAAGGAATGGTTGAGCACCATGAATGATATGGCCTAATGTCACTGTCAGTGGCATTCTTGCTTTTTCGTCGACCTTTAATTGTATCCCTTTCTCTTTTCCTGCGTGATTAGATGGTACTATGAGGTAGCAACGAAGATCAGACCACCATGTTTTGATGCTAATTGTGTGATTGAGTTGAGCATGTCAACTGAACTATTAAATTCCCTACACCCAATCACATTGCCTATTGCTGTATTCACTACATTATTTTATCTTTTTACTTCCTTTATTAACGAAATAACAATGTACATAATTTATCAGGAAGGAAGGCGTGGCCGACAGCGAGTTGCCAAGTTTGGAAGTTGGTCCGCGGGGGGAGGACTCGAACCCGTGACCTTCACGCCCAAACGCCGCGACCATATCCACTTCGCCATTGCCGGCCAAGTCGGCTTACGTTTTTGTATGACTGTTATCTAACGTGGTGAACTCGCACCATGGAAATGATTAGTCATCGTCGACCAGCTAAAAATCGTGTCTATGTTCATAAGTTTACCATGTTTCGTTAGTACTCATCTGCGTGTCGATACCGCATGATGAGTTACGTCGCATAATATCTAATCCCTGTGCGCCTACATTCACAAAGAGTCGTTTAACTTTACAAGTCAGACGGGATTTGTGCTTACGCAGACTTTCTTGTACACATATCGGTATTTCCGTCAAAACGATTTCATTAATCACCCAATCATAAAATGGGAAAAATGACTAAAGAAATTCCATTTAGTTGCAGAAGGTTGCTGACAATTTGTTGTGTTTAGGTGCAAATCAGGTGATACCGTCGGGTGCATCTTCTCACTAGCCAATGAGAACCGTGGGGATAGTTGATAGTGAAGTTCAAACATGCCTCGAACCCCACTGGACCGAATATATTCCACCAATCGCGACTTCTGCTATTTTATAAGGAAACCAATGATTTTTAAATAAAACCCGAATGTGTTTTCTAGCTCCTGTGTAGCTTGGGTCGAAGTGAATCTAGTAGGCACTGGTCATCCGCCTCCCTGTGTTGTAGTTGGAAGTAAATGACTGTCCTATAACGATTTTAAGTAAAAATGTTACTCAGTGTCAGCCAAGAAACTCTTCCAACTGGGCAGAATTAGGAATAAGTAAGGAACAGTCGGGGTCTTAGACATACTTATACGGGACTACAGGGAACGGATAGTATAACGTGTCGAGATGAAGAATCCAGTTTGTAAAATTACCGCGTGGATGATGACTAGGATCCAAAAGGAATTTCTGCGGCAATTTTTCACACACACACACACACACACAAGGATGCTTCTGACGCAGCGTGTTAAATGGTTCTTACAATTATCAGACGAACTGGGTTGTCTGATCAGCAGCGTCTTAGTACGTTATTCATAAATACTGAAATCGGAGATCGGAAACTCTCTCAACCCTTCAGATACAGGAAGCAACCTTTGGGGTATCACAGAAGATTTTAAACCACGTTCGTTTTGGACTCAGCTAAATTGATCGAAACAACTACACGCACTCGGCCGATGCTATGGGGAGGGGTGCGAGCATCGTAGGCCACGTCCCGAGGTTTATGCATCTTGGATATTTGAAACCCAACCTGGATAGCCGAACGCTGGAACCACGTGATCTGGTCAAAGCGCGTAGGCATCACTTGCCGTCGCGGAGGTAAGAACTTGCTGTCGAAACGTGATCAGTCAGTCGACTTGTGATTAGTCGACAAAATTTCACCTGGAAGACTTAAACAGTATCTAAAAATATGCGCACCTTTCAAATTCTGACTTGCTAAAAAAACTGCTCTGATTGAGGCCAATCAATCGGAACGCTTAGAATGGCTTCAGTGTGATGTAATACGGGGTTCAGCTGACCGGCACATTGATGATCATTGCCCCACCGACCGAATGCATTCAAAGCTATCAGATTGAACATGAATGAGCGCCCCAGATATGGACTCCTATTCCTACCAAGTGCACACACACACACACACACACACACGCATGTACCTACAAACGTATTTACTCAGTCACACCGACCGCAATTCCTGAACGAGGCTTCAGGAATGTGTTTCTATTTAATCCATCGACCAAACGATCGCTTGCGCGCGGCTGTGAGCACGTTCGAGAGCTCAGTTTTCACTTCCACTAAGCCTATCGATTCGTTTTAACGGAACTCGTTTTACTCAAATACTTGTTGCAATGCCAATAATTCTTGAATTTGGCTAGTTACGGGCACACACACACACACACAGACACACACACACACACACACGCAAAAAGCTGCTCCCGAAAAATTGAATCACAAAAAGAGAAGCACCAAAGCACGTACATGACAAATTGAAAAGTCTAAGAAATGCAATCGAATTTCGGCAAGTGTAAGAAACAAAGCATCAAGTGGATTCGATAAGGGCCTCTGAGCGCGCCTTCCTGAACATGATTCCAACCATTACCGATCAATCAGATCAATTGTAACTATCAATTGACTGGTTTTTTGCTATGCATTAATAACGACAATGGCTGCACAGGTTTCATGAAATGAAATCAAACTGATCAAAAAAGAAAGAAGACATATGTCATGAGATACAAGAACCGAGAACGTTCGTTTTAATTATGAAGGGGAAGCATTCAAACAAACTGATGTTGTGGCCATACGAAAGTCCTTTGTGTTCAACCTTGACAAACGTATTCGTGGGTATGATAGAACAAAAAGTCCTTGAAAAATACTTCCGAATTTTTCTATTACAGACTTTACGTTGACAAAATCCTAATTTTCTCTGATGAATAATATTTCATCTCTTTTTGTCATCATAATTCTGAATTCTACCCGCAACTCAACCTTTCTATTTCTCACAAGAAGGAAAAAACATTAGTTTAACTTTTTTTATGGATATTTTGCTATCCAGACGTCCGAGTGGAACGCTCTAATGCAACATGTACCGTAAAACCAACTGGGATGGATGTTACTTAGACTTCTCTAGTTTCCCACCAGTGACATATAGGTGGAGATTAGTTCGAACTGTCCTCCACGGAGTGCAGAAAACCTGCACTCGAGATCGAGTATAAGAAGAAGAAAAGTTCAGAAAACGAACGTAGTTAGCTAACGATTATCCAGACGATTTGATCGAGCAATATCGGAGACAAAGAAGTAGTCATAGAAAAGAAACATGTTTTAATTGTCTTACATTTGTTTAGCCGAATTAATAGAAATCGTAAATCGGTCATGTGATATACATATCAAACACCAGTACATTTGCGTCTACTACAAACAACCAAAAGAGTACGCTTTCGAAATCATTCGATCTGTCTTGTGGATCCGAATGTCTCACACTTTGTCTTGCAGTTGCAATGAGGCGCACACTGACAAAACGGATCGCGCTGGTTGACTCGTTGTGTGTCAAAATGAATTGCACAATCCTCTGTGACCTCGAATACTAATGCAAAATTTTCGGCCCCTTTGATCGCGAAGTATCTGGTTGCTTTAACTCAATCTTTCAAAGTACTAGTGCTCAATACAAATCTCATACTATTGGCATTCGGTGAAGCTTTGCTTATCAGCATGTATCAACCAGCTCTGTGCTCGCAGAAACGGTTGGCCCCTAGTGTTAGTGTCTACCTTGGTATTAACCGGTATGACATTCACCCGACTGTCACTCCAATTCATCGGTAAATGTAAAAAATGAAACTGGCCGTCGGTGGCCAAGCGGATAAGGCCGTGGCGTTCGGGCATGAAGGTCGCGGGTTCGAATCCTCCGATCCCCGGTCAACTTCCCCACTTGGCAACCATGTGCTGACTACGGACCCCTTCTTGAGAATTGATGCACATTTTTGTTTCATTAATAAAGGAAGTAAAAGATAAAAAACCCAATACGTTCTTTACAATCTTTTGTACATAAGCTCTAATGTTTTACGTTCACGATCGAGAGCGTCATCGAAATGTTTGCATCTCGTGCCAATGTCTTCATTCTGCATTGAAAAATTGTATAAACGAGGATCCAGTAGATTAAAAAAAAATCAAAGTTATTGAATACAGGATGAGGAGGGGGGGGACTTACGTGCTTGGTGTTCACGTAGTTTCGTGTAAAATTCAGTACGCTTTGTCAAAGTTTGTTTCACTGCCTCATAACTCGGAGTTTCTGTCTGGATGACCTCTTCGGTTTGTTTCACTTGATCTTCAATCTCTCCTAAATATTTGCGAGCCTCTGCGCGTAAAATCGAGTAGACAATTAAACGTAAACGAATGAGACCGGAAAAAAACCCGAGAGCCACGGAGAGGGTGGCTATTTGCGAAGACAAAACCAATGAAACGAACCAAATCATGACAACTTTTTGGGAGTCAAGTTGATTTAGAGTTCGAGAAACAATGGTAAACTGCACTTGATTGAAGCCCACAGTAGACCATAATGTTGAATAGAAATTCAAGAACCTACCGAGTGCAGTTGGGGATAGTGGTTTGAACAGAAATGGGTCAGCCTATCATAATTATTAGTGGAAGCTGGAATCTGAATACTGAGGTGACGATAACTGAATTCGATGGGCAAACATTCCGATAACTGAACCGCAGCAGTACTACCTGAATCCCCATACACAGCATAGTTTTTAGTCTTCGATCAACAGCCAAGGTGATGAATTGTGTAAGAACTGCAAATACGCGCTGCGATGTTGCCAAGGGGTAAAACCCGGTAAATTCTCATTTGAGATGGCCGCGATAATGCGTAACGAATTAGCACAAAACTAACGGGTATAATCCATATAAATGATCTTGAGACATTACATGAACAAATGTGATTGGGAGACTGGCCAGCGTTCAGCACATGACATATCGGATGAGGTCGGTCGTTTAGTTTCCTTGCCTGTCTGAATGAAAGACCACAAATTGCTAAATACGCCTAATTGTCTGGTTATCTCAGGAAATAAAATGCGTCCCGTGGCATGTTCTTTTTCCGCGCGTTTTCAAAGCTGCCCCTATGAAAGGTGTATTGGATCATATAAATTAGATTGAAATTCGGTTTCGTTCATGTTGTAGAAAATCTTTGACTTGTTGTTCAATGTGTTCTGATCGAAAATGTCAACTTTTACAGCAGGTTTTGATTAGCCCTACTACCAAACCCAAGTGAACTGTCGTCCGGTGTCAAAGTTACCAACCCAAGTGTTAGACATTTATTATTTTTTTAAAGTAACTGATGAACACATCTAACATTGTGCACCGCTCATACGGATGCTAACAAAATTATCCGATAATCCTGCAGACAGAAAGAGAAAGAGACAGTGATCTCACCCGCCGCATTCTGGGTTCTGGAAAGCCTAGTTCGCTCAAGGTCACGCCTTTTCAACATGAGATGACTACCTCTGCCTAGAAATCTACTCGAACCTGAGTAAAAGAAATTGCCTCTCAACAGTAAGCCTCTTTCAGTTCATTTTACGGCATTTTCTAATGACATTTAGGACATCAATATCAGCCACAGTTCCCATCTGTTTACATTTGACTTGGTTTTAACCAGGAGTATTTGAATTCGTGCGACCTTGGTTCCCAAGGTCAAGACAAGTGAAAATGGATGTGCAAATAGCAAGAACTTGGAAGGGCAGATTTGCTGACTCATCCCAGGTTAAGATCACACAGGCTAATTGAATTTCCAAATCAAAAAAGTCATTATTTTACCTTTCTTTGTAGTCAAAATTATGCTTAGGTGAACAGGCCAATGATATTTCTTTGACAAATGGGAAATTTTTACGTTACCTAAGTTGCACTACTACTAGTGACGGATAGAAAAATTTCCAGCCCGGTATAAATTCTATCAGCGTTTGGGCGAGTGTTGTTAAACTGTCATGATGTTCCCGTGAAAACCTGATGACGATGTGGCAATATCATTTTTTTTTGATACTCCTATTTAGAGGAGAGTAGTTCGATCATAATCAGTTGGAAAGTTACAAGGTTTCGGAAAAACAGTTTGGCTAATAAACTCATTTTCTGTGGCTCGTGTTCATATCACTTGATCGAAATATATTGGGCAAGTTTTTGAGAGATTTTGTCGATTGGGGAAAAAAATACGCGAAAACCGGACTGGTGATGTGAGCCCCTCGAGCGAACGTTCGAGCAAAGCATAGCAACCGAAGTGATACGAACCAAAACAAACGCGGATCCAAACTGTCACGGTACCTTTTGGAACAAATTAATTATATACAATAATCAAACCTCCACAGTGTTCCTTTCGGGCCCTGTTACTCCAATTTGTGACAACAAATCTCGTGAACTACAAAGGACGACATACAAAGTTAGCCAACGACAAATCCATACTCATGACAATTGCGAGAGTCTCGGTTGTATCAATGATGCAGTCAAATTAGTGGGGAAAAGAACGGATTTGTCCCCGGAGAAGGCAGTTAGTAATGAGTAGACAGTACATGAGGGAGGAAAGATCAATGGTAGGTTCGAATGTTTCATCGGATGTGTTTACAGGTGCTGATCCATGCATGAATAGCTCGTAAAAAGAAGAAAAAAATGGACGAACTATTTCTAGTCGCGGTTAAGCCATTACCCGATCTGAAGGAATCTGTAAACCGGACAATAGATGAGACTTCACGTGCGTCAGTTTTGGGCTTATATCTAAAGGGTCAGCTATACATTTTTCATCTAATTTAGTCGAACTTACCCGGTCTGTTCAACTTTGCCTGAAATATTGGTAGTTTCTGGCCTGAGCTAAATCTACTGAAAATGATCTTGTCCAGTGCGTTTGACCAAATGAAATCACCATTTTGGTGGCATTCGCTAGAAATCTTTAGCAAGAGCACATATGACTAAATAAAAAATGATGAATATGTCGTTTTTAATATCATTAAAAAGTTTTTCTTCTCAGTAGTATGTTTCGCATACGGACGGATGAACAAAATTTCCCCGGAAGCACACGACCGGTTTCGCGGTCATTGCCGCACTTCAGATATGTGTACTCGGTACTATTTTGTCCAGCCATCCCTATACTGATGCGCTCTTTTCTTAGTTTCTCACTAGAAACTCATTTGAATCGTTAGGAGCGTGACTCTATGGTAAGTCCATTTAAGAATCACATGGTGATTCGTAGGAGGATTTCGTCGGTCAGACAAGGCTAACCTTCCATATGCGAAACATACTACTGTGGAGAAAAACTAGTGTACACTTTCGTTTCACTAATAACTGAAGTGCTGGGTAAGACATAAGAAGATCAGGCTCCATAAATATGGTTTTAAGAGTGTGGACCTGTGAAACATTTGCGTTGAATCATCATTATAAAGCAACTCGTTCACACCGCTCAGTGAGTCAATATACATGATTAACCGTTTGGAGAGATGAGTGGCTTGTTGCATTGCAAAGTAAGTAGATGAATTTGGATTTGCAGAAATAACTGCATGTTTTGACCCACCCCCCGCCTTTCTGAAGGTTAGCTTTGCCCAACCGACGAAAATCCTCCCATGTATCACCGTATGATTCTTAAACGGACTCGTCATTAGGAAGTTTTCAGAAATTTTTTGCCCTCAGCATAACAGAAGCACAGACTGAGGAAATGCAAATCCTTACCACAGAGAAAAACCGATTATACCGAAGATATATTGAACATGTGAAAAAATGGGTCTAACGATTCAACCTTCTTGCGCAAGTTTTTAGTGTGTATTTTGGCGATCGCACAGTGTTGTTGATTAGTGCATGATGTCCCTAAGCTCACAAAACCGTGAAATGTGGAGAGAACATTTCATTTGTATCGGTAACTATTTTGCAGCCTGGTGATGAGAGCTTCGAGTTGCAGCGGGCAAGTATATCGATAGATCCAAATCAAGAGTGCACCAATTACTGTGAGATTTATAGTAATCTTTCAGAAAATCATTTTTGATAGGTACTTTAGAAGTTATCGTGGTAAGCTGGTCATCCTGCAGACTGATGCGTCGCGCTAAGTTTCACCTTAACTTTGGCACGTACAGTTAATGGCCGGTGAAGTGACTGCCAATTTCGAGGTATTATTTATTATATTCTATCCTACAGAATTCGATATTAGGGTGGCTGATAACCTATTTCTATCGTCAAAAGCACACTAAACATATTAGTAACAGTTTTCTTTCGAAACTCGCATTGTGAATCGGAAACCATATGGACAAAATCCACTTGCCAAATTGGTAAATTCCGCAATTCCAAGATTGCTAAACAAGGACGGTGAACGGACTGCCATTCTACGCGCAGATCATTCCACGTAACTTTATACAGTCAACAGAACCATTTGACTAGCCGGGCAACAGCGAGTTACCGTCTGCCACTAAAATGACCGGATCTTTTTCGCGACAGACGCCTAATCCACTTGGAATGATCTGATCAAACTTTACGTGGCACTATCCGACTCTAAATTTCACAGTCATGATTATCTATCTCCTCTGTAGTAGGCCCCGTCGATTGTGGAATTCTTAACTTTCAATGCACTCACGCTTCCAGCCAGGCATAAAAAGACCATTTACCCGGGAGATCTGGACGCAATGCTTTTTGTAATCCGAGGTTTCAAAGAGTTGATTTTTTTGAACCAGAAGCCTGATGTTTTTTGGCTAGCTATGAGGAACAGTTCAATCGTTTGTTCTTGAATAGTTTGCACTCGCATGGTCATAACGACAAGGAAGATTTTTCACCACCTTGGACTTTGGACAGTAAAATGTAGTTAAGTTCGTTCAGAGTTCAGCGTCAATCTAGTTTGCAATAGATCCAGCTGTACCAGCCAGCGCCGGCCTCGGAAAATAGCTTCCACCAAGAAGTCGGTTTGTCGTTAGCAAAAGACGTTCGGTACTAGTAAATCGCAGCCTGACCAACGCGTTACTGACAGGGGGGTGTCACAACACAATGGGGAAATCGCTACCAACAGCGCTGTTTAACTACCGAGACCCTCATTCTCCTCCACACACACACACACACACACACACACATTACGTGAAACCTCGTTTGCAACAACCAGGTTTTTGGAATCGTTAGGGGGACCAAGAGATGTGCGATTCAGGATCATAATTCAAAGGTATGTCAAAATATGAGTGTTGTTAACAGTTCGAACGAGTTGCATTTAAAATGTCTATTAAGATGCACATGCCTGATTAGCTGTAATATTCGCAAAGCCGATTATAGAATACGAATTACAATACTAACTACAGATATAATGTTACTGTTAACTCGTGTTACATAATTTCATCTTCCAGTGGCAAGAGGACCTAATTTTGACCAATCAGCAAACTGGCTTTGCGACACTCTGTCGACATTTCCGGCAGAAAAATTGGCCAGGCGGCGAAATATCACAAACCGCTTATTTGATTGTAGAGAACACGTCAAAATAGCAATTCCGCCAGCGTACCGTCTGTTAATTCGAGTCAAGGATGAGAGACTGGACTGCTTTTTGACTAAACTATTTCCAGGTACCAAAGGTCCAATCAGTATTGGCTCGAAATGAGTACATAAATCATACATTTCATACCATGCTAGGTCGACCGTGCACTGGCTGCCAGACCGGGCTATCAGACAACCTACGCTTGTTATTCTTCATCCATGGAGATATGAAAGCAAGCCGACCACAAAACAGTCAGCTTAGGTCAGCTCGTATTGCTAACCGTAAGTCGGCAGTCTTTTTTCACTCACTTTCATGATGACAAATGAGTAGTTGACTTTCCGTCTGCATTTGTTTTTCTAACTCCGCCAAACGAACAGTGATTTCCATGATGGACTGTTGACTGGACTCGATTTCTTCAGTCATTTGTTTCTTCTGACACGGGGTTGCGAAAGGTTAAACAGAAAGAGAGCTTATTGTGATTTGAAACACAACGTTTGTTGACCTAACCGAGTTACAGTTATCCTGAAAGACAAATAATAAAAGTCTCGCAGTTTTGCGACAACCATAATGTATTAATAATAATATTACAATTACTACTGACAATATTAATATTGATAATCTTTTTGTGTTTATCTGAGTATGGGCTCGTTTTTGACTTTTAAATCTAGCCGAGTTAGAGATTTCAACGGATTCACGAATTCCCAATTGGCGTGTCTATAAACTCTTACTTAGAAGGTTGCCATATTTATGACATTATAGTAGTCCCAATGAAGCAGAGACCACATTTGATATCGACTTTTCCACGTCCTATGTGAACAGGGTAGAATAGCGATGAAGGAACGAGAAAGTCGGACAAATTGTTACGATCGATAACAGCTGAATATCAGATATGCGTTGTTTGAAACGCAGGATTGCAAATTCAAGGTTGACCTCCTAATCTGCAGAAAGGATTAGCAATTTGAGTGTTCGATTTAATTTTTCCAATCAATAAGTTTGCCGTAATGTGTCCTGGTGTTGGCTGCCACTAAACAGAGCAGCAAATAATAGTTAGAGGTAGGTGGTAAGGTCTAAATTTATTCAGACCCTGTTTCAAAATCTCCTCTATCAGTGTTGTTAACTCTAGTACCTTCAGAATGTTGTCTCGATTTTAGTCTAATCCCAACCGGCCGAACTAAGCGAGAGTGATCAAATAATCTCTGACCCCTCTACACGACAGTTCTACGATCACATGGTTCATCATAGGTTCACACAAGATAGAGTTCTTTGGTCAATTGCCCTCCCTCCAACCGGTCCGTTGTCTGCTCGCCTCTGAGTCTGTCACAAATTTAGTCACTTTTAATCAGTCCGTGGACTAGAGTGATGGGCTGACTCCGTACGTGTCCTCACGCCTGTTGTCGGTCCAAAGCCAAGCCCGCGTTTTATTCGACGGACATCAGAAGCGTTTGGCGGTCGGTCCTATTCCTCTGGACTTTACATCTGTATGAACCATCGCACCAAAACGAAGTGACCGTGAGCTTTCAGCTTCCGCATGTAACCCCTTCCATTCCAGAAATCACTGACTGCAGCATTTAGTCATATTGTCTAAGTTCTCCAACCCAATCTAGTTGCTTGATCACGGAGATCCATAATCGATAATCTAACTATACCACTTCAAGAATGAATTTAGAAAAAATAACACTGAAATCAGAAATTGTAAGTTTAATTTGAGAACATTCTTCAGGTATGGTATAAACCTAATTAGGACAGCCGTTTGAAGTGCAAAACACGAATCAATTCGAGGTTTGACAACCAATTTGGGGTCTAGCCAATTACTTGGGTTAACAACTGGTTTCAAACTAATGACACAATTAATGACTAAACTCATTTGAGATGATTTGGTAAACTGGGTACCATGTTAACTGGTCGATATCATCACCGGGCACATGGAGTCATTTTCGTTTTTTTTTTATATAAACATCCTCGGGGATAAATAAACGCTGATTCGGTGATTCTACTGGTGGATTCTTCTTCCCGTGGCAAAGCAACGTGGAATTGGCAATTTCTTTTCACGTAAACAGAACCACGATACATCCACGTTACACAAAATGCCACATCCCATTCACACTGTTTACCCCGTCTTTCTTTATCGTTTGTCTGTCCGTCTCAGTGCTCTATAGTGAAGAAACACGATGAAATCTTACACCGAGTCTTAGCAATTATCGATAGTGTTTGCTTCATCCCACTATTGTAGAAATTATACCCATCAAACTGTATGACATGTATCTATGTAAGCGTGTAAAATTTGCACAGAAAATTCGTTCGGATCTCTCTCATTCAATATTGGATGGATTTTTTTTTTCTAACTGCAATTTTCACATCTGGCCGCATTCTAGCGTGGAATTTGCTCTCTTTAAAATGAATATCTATGGGAAATTCAATGGTCTTTATTTTGTCCAAATTCTATCTAGTCGGAAGCGGGTCTTGACTGTCTTCACAAGCTCTAACTACCATAAACTTCTTTTGTTCGGATTTCTACTCTGTATTTTGACTGGGTAATGAATGTACACATATATGACCGAAATACGAACATCTGGCTATACGAAAGTTCATGTAAATACAAATATGAACAGCAACAACTAGGCAGAGTCTCATTTGAATCGTTAGGAGCGTGAATGGATGATTTGCCCATTTAAGAATCATACGGTGATTCATGGGAGGATTTTCTTTGGTCAGGCAAGACTAACCTTTAGAAAGAAGACACAAGGTTCGAAAGTATTCGTTTTTCTTCTCAGTAGTATATTTCGCCTAAGGGAAAATTTTGTTCGCCCATTAGTATGCGACATCTATTACTGAGAATAAAAAGCAACAACTAAGCCATACATTGCAATGCTTGTCATTGCTCCGGGGGACAAGTCTACATCTCGGTCAGCAGAATGTCTGCACGCGAATAGAACGGACATGAGTTTGAGGGAAACCACGAACACTTTATGTTCTGAACTTATTCTGGGTAAATTGTTTCTTGTTTGAAGTTACATACATCGTTTGTCTAGCAGCCGATTTTGGACACTCGAGCCTAAAAATTGCGAGTTCAAATCCTAATACTGTTAGCTATTCAAAGCCTTCAAGGTTGTTCAAGAGAATAGTGCAACACTGGAGTACAATATCGTGGACACCCGCGGTGTAATTGTCCATTTGGCTCATATTAGTCTTCGTGAAGTTATTGGACATTGGAACGAGCCATCCGCGAATTGGTGAAACTGACCGATTAGTTGTCGACATAAAAACCGTTTGGATCACAACCACAACTGACATCATCCCGAAACGTCACCGTTGTGCCTAACAACGTAATCATAAACCGCGTAAAAATAATCGCATCAGTACAAATAACTATGATATCACTACGGTCTCCGCACTACCCTGCACATTTTCATGCGAAACCTCGTCACCAGGACATTCGTTTTACGATACAACAAATCAAATCGGATGACCTAGGGGTCTGACCCAAATCCCATATGATTTGCAATAGATGAGCATTGGAGTATCACTAGCCTCGTTTTCCAATTTGATTTTCGTGGTCTTCAGTTTATTCATTGTGTTCTTCACATTGCGTAAGAACGTCACGTGGGCACTTTTGAAGACATCCATTTCTCGGGTAAGCAAACGTTTTTTTCTCTGAGCCTCAACTCTGTGATTGGATAACGTACCACGGGGGGGGGGGGGGGGTGGTGGTGGAGGGGGGGAAGAGAGAAGGGAGAGAAATGAGCACATTGATTGTAATGAATTCTAACCGAAGTTCTTAATTCCGTTAAAAACCATTGTAACTAGCCCCATTATTAGTAGAATTATTATTGATTATATTCTCAAAATTGCTTCTACTACTAGTTTGAATACGTGCCAACAGTCGAGTACCAGGCGCTGACGTCGAACGAGTTGAAATAGTCGCGAACGTGGTCTCATTGAATGTCAAAAAACATTGCCTGCTCATTGAACTTCTGCATTTCTACGTTGAAATTACTCTGTGAACGATCTGATTTGTCCGGTAGAAATTAGTCGTAGATGGCACAAACCATGGGAGAAAAATCCGGTCGTTCTAATCGGTCGGGAATCGTATTTTCCTGGTGAATCTTGAGTCAACGGTTGCTACCCTGGACAAATTACTTCCTCGAGGAAGGAAGCTTGCCCTCTGTTGTAGCCTTGTGATATGATGAACGCATTCTGTCTTCAGGTCATGTGATTGTGATTTAGAATTTCCAATAGTGGTTTGCTTCTATGCTTAAGTCATGCCAACGAAGGAAGCTACCAGACCGCGGCGTTAGTATGATCCTAGTGATCTGCTAGGCGGTTTTCATGCAGGACGCCGTTGTCTATGCTCGCGATGATGATAACGCTAATACTACTTTTTTTTATCTTATTTGGTTGCCATTCAATGGGGACATCAAATTTGCCCCGAAAAACTTGAAATCACGGTACGACTGTTTCATCTTTGCTAGAAATCGTCAGCCGTGCATATTTATCTCCTACTACTATAATCTATCAAGTAGCAAAAGTCTGCATGGCTCTGCGTTCATGTCTTCGGTTACTAAAGTGTAGCTCGTCTTTATCTGGTAGTCGTACATCTGGCACGCATGAAGCCTGCTATCAGCAAAATCCATCGCATGTACTGTAACGAGCATCAGTCCAGCTACATTAAGGGCTCACACGTTCGACTCACAATCGTTCGTCCGGGGTCCGCATCCGAGTTCGGACGCGACGCGTGCGCAATGCTAAAGATTCAGGACAAGGAAGAGACAGTGCTTCGGCGAGTTCCAATGACAAGTTGAACGTTGACATAGCATGACGAATCATTTGGAAATTCACATCAAACATCCCAACTGCTGTTAAACTTCTTTTTATTTTATTCTTATTATTTTTCTAAAACAGATGAGACGAAAAAGTGTTTTCTAACTTTTAAACTTCACGTTAGAGCTCATGAGTAGGAAAGTTCAGGAGTTGAAAATTAATTACGATTTCATTGATTTGCGTGTGTGTGTGTGTGTGTGTGTGTACTTCTGTCTGAGTGTGAGACCTGAAATCTAATCAGCCACAAAATTATACCGGTGATATGTAACTGCACCCCATATCATGGTAGTTCGCATGACTCTATTGTGTACATCCATTGGTGCTGATGTAGATAACAATGTGTTTAGGGTTTGAGCCAAACGTTTTGCGCCCAGAGGTTGGGAGTCGAATCTCCAAACTTTTAGGGCCTCAGTCGATTCAGGTGTTCCTGTGTGAATTTGCTCGGATAGATTAGAGGGCAACTAACAACTGATTCATGGATACCTGCTCGGTGGAAGTTATGGACTAGGTGGGCGAGCATGATGTACGATATCACCTGGGATTTACTCTCCTCCCACTCTTTTAGATGCAAATGGATAGCAACCGAGTAGCTTGGGCGAAATCGAATGCACCACGGATTTTTTTTTCCCTCTCTATCGCGCGCGCGCGCCCTCGTAACTAGGCCTTTTGTCAGGTTCAGCTTTTGTCTAACGGATACGAATCTGTGACAGTTCACTCACTGACCGGTGCATTACTTCCTGCCTGCACACTGTTGAATATGATCAGTATTTTCCAATCAATGTATATAGAAAATAAATTGACTTATTCACTTCTAATTACATGGAGATTCGTGTAAACTTATGATTCATATTCAACTGCCATCGAATCAGTGATAAACCGGGAAACTATGATTGCTTTCTTTTAGAAGGGAAGCCCTCTGAGCAAGACAATGAGGAAGTTGTACATTTCACTTTCAAACATCAGATGGTTAACCGATTCATCATCGAGTATACAACAGGAAAATGTACCCGGTTGATCAAGAAGGAGGCGGTTAGCTCTCTAAATGTCTCCTCACTTTCTGATTGAATGCAATATTACACGGTCGTAAAAGTGTCAAACTATCCAAGTGATTTGCCTGATTGAATTGCGTAGTATCACGCCATTAGTCATCAGACGTGTTAGAAGATTTAGTTTTCACTATTCAGTGTGTTCAAACTCCAAAATTCCGGACTCGTAATTGTTGGATGAACTCAACAGAATCGTACAATGGAAGGCGCAAAATTGTATTGATTAAAAGCAATTCAGCCTTAAGAGTAAGTGATATATGATTGTGTGTGTGTGTATGTGCCTGTTGTCATTCATGCATTTTCGCGTTTCGCAGCTCAACGAGAACCAATCACACTGCGTATGTCGTTCGTAGGCTTATGCACGTAACAAAGTTTGTCCGATCTGTATAACCGGTTCACGTATAGAGAAATTCTATTCTCCTGTAGTTCAGACACTACATGGTACGAAAGTAATTTACTCACGATGGAATTCAGAGTATTTAGGTTTGTATTATTGGAGTTTTGTTCGAGTCGACCTGTGAAATTTAGTAGTGTTGTGAATTTTAGAAATGTCTCTAGCAACAAACATTAGTTTTCGTTTTACAAGCTTTGTAAAACTGGCTTTTTGAAAGCTGATCTGTGTTATTATTATTTTTATATCATTTACTTCCTTTATTAATGAAACGGAAGTGTACACTATTTTTTAGGAAGGGGGCCGCGTCCAGCAGAGGGCTGCCAAGTGGGGAAGTCGACCGGCGGGGGGAAGACTCGAACCCGCGACCTTCTAGTCCAAATGTCACGACCTTATCCGCTTGGCCACCGACAACTCGTCCACTATTTTGACTAAGCTGTGTAACTGAACCTCGCGGCTGGATGCTGCAGTACGTAAATAATCCCAAAATGGGACATCTGACTTCGGTAGACTGAAACCTGCAGAAGAACTGCATTCTTTTGCACGTGTTCATTTCATCCTTCGTTTGGATTCATTCAATAATTTTTCATTGTTGAAAAAACCTACCGAGCATTTGCACATGCAATTACTGACATTGGATCGGGAGATCGGTGGAATAGAGCTATTTTTCGTAAATGGACTTTGAATCCCAATGGTCATTGTACTGAACTACAAAACGGTAGTGCGGTTCAGTCGAACTGAAATCGTGGTGTAAAAACTCGGGAACTTATGAAAAACGAATGATTTGGAAGCAGTAATCCAGAAGAAAATGTTTCTGGGAAATGTTTCGCCACGACAAAAACTTTATAATGGCCATGTTTTTATGCTTCAAGTTTGCCGGTATCCCAGTTAGATTCGGTAGCACATTTCAAGGTGTTTAAAATTCGCAATCGATCGATCTAAAACCTTGTACTATACCATCACTGTAAATAGAAAAAGGGAGAAAAAGCCAAAATCACAATTTTATCTCGAATAATAATACCGCTAGTCAAAACTAGAGAAAAATCACTGAAATTGTGCTAAAACTGCCTGGACTCAATTCAACTTTTCAGAACTCAAATATGTACACATAGTTGCCGGTGCGATATGTCATTGAAACTAAAATCCTTGGCTAGCATGTCTCAAAGGTTCCTGGATCAACCCAGGCCGATTGCTTGGATGTAGTTCCAATGTAATCATATATCAACACATTCACATGTTGACTCATTCAATGTAGACCGGATATGTGTATGAGCTCATTAGAATGCAGACAAAGGATAGTTGACTAAGATCAACAGTTCCGTTATGCATGCATTCACGTACGCATAAACGCAAACACACTATCATGGTCTATTTTGCTTTCGGGTTTCATGTTTGGACTTGAATCAAGTATTCGTCCCAAAAAGTGACTGGTACAGGCGAGGTGAACAAAAAAATGGATTCTGCGCTCTGATTTGCATGTAATTGAACCATTGGTTAGTAGTGATGGTGTCCTGTGAACGGGGTGTGAACTGGACGTTGCGTGGACGAAAATGACTCACAAAATGATAGCATTACACCTGATTTGGAGTTAATGGGGTCCGATTTAATACGAATGGACAGATATTTCTATTCCTGTATTCTGATTTACGAGTTCATTTCACGCATTTCCTGTTCGGAATGATAACTCTTCATCCAACTATCGTGAGACACGAAGTATACAATCAATCGGACAACAATAATCGATTGAACGGTATGAACTAACCGTATCCTACCGGCAATAAATCATATCTCTTGGGTAGTATTAGTAGAACAAAAGCATCTGATAATTTGAAAGGAAAAACGATTAAGAATATAGGAGATTTTGACATTGATGATCTATATGAATTCTATTTAAATCCACATACGGACAACATTCATACTGTAGTGTGACGTAACTACCTGTTTCTAAGTGAAATATGCAAACATTCGACGGCATGGCCCCGTAACTCATTCGCGGGAGAGAGAGAGAGAGAGCAGATTTGCCACCAAATAAGGAATGGTGTTCATGTGTGCATTTGAATCGTACCAGTTTCTTTTTCACAATTGGCTTGTTCAAGAATACGTTTACAGATAAAAGTATTCTTCTATGTACCACCGACCGTCACGGTCCAGAAGAACAACGTTAAAAGCCAACTATAGCGATTCCGAGAGCGTTTCGCTACACGCCCCCGCAAACAAACAATACAAAACACGACAAAACATCGAGTGAGAACATTCCATTCACCTTTGTTTTTGTTCGGAACCAAGTTCCGCTTGCATTTTCTCCAACTGTGCCTTGTACATCGTGATCAGGTTTCTGTGAGAAAAAGGAACAAAGAAAAACAAACTTGGCACGGATAAATCAACGATTTTGGCAACCTAAAATGGCAACAGGTTGGTGTCATAGTTATTTTTTACTTCGAAATGATAATAATACTGATAACGTGGTCGTGCCACCCATGTGAGATGTGATCGTCAGAGTCTGGGATCTTACTTACACCTCATTGTCTATGTGTTTAGACCAACCGGTTGTTCATCATCACTGTGTAGAGACAAGAAGAAAAAACAAACGTTTCCGTGGTTTATCTTGGTCAAATATTCGTTTACTGCGCCAGTTTAACATGGAACGCGTAATCCTGTCAATCAGAAACACAAGAAAAGTCCAATGTGGTACTTAATTGCAAGTTCTTATCGCGGCTTACACGCACTGGCTATCATTTTTACCAGGTATTATAAATTGTTGGGATAAGCCTAGACACTAGATGAAATCGTTTCTGACCAATCAGTATATGAGATATTAATAAATTACAAGTTACGGAACGCAGATTGTACGCTATCCAAATCGTATCTAGGTTGAGACAGCTAGGATCAGTCGTAAGTCCATTTCGGGTGACTACACGGTGAACACAACTTCACCTCGGCTTATCATGGGATGTTCAAATAAGTAAGTAAGCAATTAAGTAGTATCGAGATGATTGAACAAGTTCGTCAATGTTTATTGCATTCAAATTACAATTTATGTGACTAAAATTGTAATCTGCTTTATTAAATTGAACTCAGCTCACAATTAATGGCAAGTGAACAGATTTTCTTCGGTAGTAGTACCCGGTCAACGATCAATACAATCATAGCGATATTAGACTGATTGCATCGGTCAACTGGCCGAGTACATATTTCATATGAAAAACTTAAACATAATCGATCGAAATGGTCAGTAGGCTGTTCGATCGATGAATACCAACATACGCATTTTTTATTCAATTGCTCAACGGACTTGACTATCCGGAGAGACCAAACAGATTTTCGACATTCACGTAGACAAATTATTGATTGTCGAAAAACTTGACGCACATGTGACATTGGTCCGAGAAAAAAACTTGACGCTGGACACTTTCTTCTCCCACCAGATGCAGTCGTGACAAATGGGGTGATTTGAGTAGGTGGGCGTCGAAACCTATGTTTCATTACTCCAGTTTAGTACCAAATCAATGCCAATAATACCACTTTAAGAAGTACTATACACGGGCCTAATGCTTAGCGCCTCTGGATCAAACAGTAATTCCAAAGAGGTCAGAATGATCGATCTATGTGTTCTTTACATCCCTAAATCAAACTTTTCGTGCGGAATGATCACCGAAAATGAACGGTTTATAGAGGGAATGTCGAAGCCCACCAAACAGGTTTTTCTACAAATCATAAGACCATTCAGTCGGACAGGTCGAACTTCATCGATTCAGGTCAGTAAGTCTCCTCACCGGGGGCTGGTCGCTACTATACTCATATACCTCAGATTGACAGTCAGGAGCAAAGCTTCTTGCCTGATCTATTTGTATTTTGTTTTTACCTATTTTGCGGATAGTGGTTTGGAAACAACAACCAATAATTGGGTTGTATGATCTACTGAAATCTGCCCTGTCATTTACCTCGTACTCGGTACAGTTCTATCACAACGGAGCAACTGATTGGTTCATGCAGTCACAACCCTCTCGAAGGGAAAACCGTAAAATAGTCGTAATCGTTTAGTTTGGCCATGGCTGATTGCGTACAAGCCGTGATTACGGACAATCGTGGCTCGGGGAGTTCTGATTTTGAATCCTTCGGCGGCTGGCGACTGTCCCGCATGATCACATTTCGACAGCCGCGGCATCCTGATTTACCTTCAAATTGGAGTTAATAATTGTGAAGTGTAATTTTAATTTTGCCCGTGATTGGTCAAGCTCCCACCTGTCCCACCTAACATGTTACTAGCTTATATCGATAACCGAATAAAAGCTCCAGTTTCTTGAGTAGCATTTAGTGCATAGATTAGACTTTAAATCATTCCTCGCAATATTCGTTCAAGCCTTTGCCTCGACTAACACTTAGGGAATTGGGATCATTGGTATCAACTTGCAGATTTGGGCCTGTCACCTACGAGCCACACCAACTGTAGGGCCTTTTATTTCAGATGAGATTCTGAGTTTTTCAAACCTCTAGTAGGCAATTTTCTTTATTTCGCTCTATCAGAACTGTTTCCGGATTCAAACTTGAAATGGTACATTTGTTTTCATGTATAAGGGTAACTGTAATCATTATAAAAGCTGAAATAGTTCGCCAAACGGGCGTTATCTTTGCCGAGATATTTCAAACATGTTCCTCTACTCTCGGCTTTACGACCTAATAAGCTTGGCGCACGGGAATTCGTCCTAGCAGAACTGGTTAGATTTATATCTCATCACCACCCACAGAACAAGTGGCAGAAATAAACCGTTTTGATGGTGGGATATGTGATTGTTCACGTAGGTCTAAATGAATCTGAGACCAGTCAAGTTGAAACATGCGAGCGCGTAGGGTTTTGAGCTCGGGAACCGTGGAGGTCTGAGCACAAACAGTCTATACAGTCATCCCACGCAGTCATATAAACCCGAACTGATCCCGTCACTAATACACGTGCATGCACACACCGGTCAGGTGAGCTTGTGCGTCACAAGATGTTTCTTTTATCGGTCATGTGTGCCTTCTCGCCTAAACAGCGCCAAATTCCGACCCTGATACTGTAACGGGATTGATATACTTCCAACCGTATATTATTCACGATTGGACACCATTGTGTTCACACCTGCACTTCGCCTCCATTAGTGCTACAAACCAACCAGAGACTTGGAATAGGCCAAATCTTTCATCCTCGCCTAACAATGATTGATTGTCCCCGAGAATCCTTGTGCCCAGAACGATTTTTGACTTTTTGACCGCCATACGCTTCCACCTGGTGTTCGTCTTCATCGTTACGTTTGTTGAGCGAGTGCGGTCTAGTATTGGCCTACCAAGTACTAACATCGTTTGTAATTTCAGGTGATAACAATACTCAATAGTTTAACATGGAATACTGAGGAGAGTGTGGCAGAATAGTTTAGAAATCAACGATGGTTATCACACTTTCGATTTACAGGTTGTCACAGATTGTTATCCCCGTCTGCACGGATTCTTTACACCTAGTGGTCGAGACAATCAAACATGATCCCTTGAAAGCCGGTCGGTAGGTAAGCCTCAATGGACCTGGGTGGGTAAGGTTATCACCGTGGTTGCTTTCCCTGGGGGACTGCGGTATAATAGAACCAAGTTAGCCAAACAGGATGGTTACGTCAGACCTCAATTAGATACGAGGGCCGTTTGGTGCTTCCCTGCATGCACTAGAAAACTGCTCCATTCAGTGACTATCAATCCAATTTCATTTCACTAAAACAAAAAATCAGCAACTATGAGGACGAGTGGAATTTCAGTCGGGCAACAGCGGTTAGCATCAAAAATGCATCCTATTGAGTGTTGGAAAGTTATCAAATCACCGCAAATCGATGCATTTCGCCATGAGCTCACGAGTTCAGTTCGATTTTCCAGTGTGAACAGCTGAGATTTCATTGATTAACTTCCGTTGAACACTGACAGACAGGCCGATGCGCTTTCCTACTACCGTGACTAAGACCAGAGTAATACGTAGTGGTCGCTCTGGACCGTTTTACGATCAGGCTGACGGAACTACGAATCGATATTCACGTCTGTAAATTTCCGAGACACAGCATCTTGATCGGCTGATGTCACTTGTTTACCTGACAATCCAATTACAAAGGTGCACATAACGATAAGCCAGCTCGTGTCTCGGAGACACATTTGTTTTTATCGACCGTGGGAATCGTTGCCAGAATAGTCCTATTGGAATCATCCCTGCTGTGACAACCTGTATCAGCCATTGGACAGGAATTTACTATTCACTTATAAGTACCAGTCTTGAGAAGAGCCAGTCGCGGAGACCGAAAACTCGTCAACTTGCTACACACTTTGATTGCCCTGTTTTTGATGAACGATGAACTTCTGCACGGGGATTTATCCTTCCTGAGGGGAAACTGAAACTTGTGTTTCAAAAATCCAATTATTGGTGCACAAAGAGCAATCAGAATCACATAGCACTGGCTCGGGGAAAAAGTTTTGCTTTCACAGTGGCCTTGTGGAATTCGTACCGCTTAGGATGCCACAGATTAACGACGGTGCATCCTAGGCAGTCGCATTTCTGTTGCCGGTCAACTGAAGAACTTGAGAACGAGTTTTAAGTGACAAATAGGACTGCCTGATTTCCAAACAGTAATAAATGATCGACAATAGGGTTGTTGAGTGTCCGTAAGGGGGTAGCCGATGCTAAATACAAATGTTGCCATGTGGGACGCTCATTGAGGTCTACGCGTCCAATCTCACATTCGGCCTGAACATTTGAATTCCGACTGGCAAATGGCGAAATCACGTGACTTGGTCTACGCTCTTTCGGGCAAACTATCTGGTGTACAGATTTTCAGTTTTAACTGGACGCGAGCGCAAATACACATTCTGTACAAAACTCGGATTGCTTTCCCATCGCAAGCACGAAATAAAGCTGAACGTACGATCAATTGTGGTAAAAGGCAGTCCATTAGGGCAGCTCAGAACAGATTAACCGGTCTGTAACCAAGTAACTAAAAGAAAACACAAATAGGAGATGGAAATAGCCTACGGTCGGCCGAAAGATGAGCGGTCACGCCAACTCGAGATCGATTAAGGTCAACAGACGTGAATCAAGAGGGCGCGAAAGCCTGGCGAAATGTAGTGCTGGTGCGAAGTACTGTCTTTTGCGGATGTTGAGAGTTAGGCTACTTAGTGTGAGGTGTGTGGCTTGAAATTTCGCGGGGTGGGGGACGGTTAGATAGGCATAAACGCAATTTGTCCGGGGCAGACGGACACAAGGAGGAACAGGATGCATGAGAAAACAAACGAGGGAAGCCGAAATAGCGTGAAATTGTGATGAGTCTACTTGCAAGTCACGTGATGATACCGGGTACAGCTTCGCACTAGCCGGTGTAGACAAGCAACCAATAAGAACCATGGCTACAAGTGGTCGTGACGTTCAAAAGTTACTCGTAGGCCGTTGGACGGAATGTATTCCACCAATCGGAATATCTGCAACTTTGTATATAAACGCCTTATTTGGGATAGCTTGGGTTAGGACCAATTCAAGCCGTGACTGGCCGAATTCCGTATACTAATTTCAAGTCCAAACAATACAGAAAACCTCGTCTAATAATACAATCAGCAAATAGACCCAAGAACTCGCGGAAATGTTTGCCAGATAAAACTGTCAATTTGGAAAGTTAGGCCGAGCAACCGAAAAAATGATATTTTCCAGTCCATGTCGGACGGATTTAGACGAAAACACCCGGCTGTATGGACGGAATCAATATTAATAATATTATTATTAATAATGAGGACAAATGACCCACTGGTTTGTTTCCATTGTCGTGCGAATTTCTTCTTGCATATTCTGAATCTCCTCTTCCAGCTGACCAGTTGTTGTCAAAACTTTTAGGAGTTCGTGATCGATTTTTTTGGCTCTGTAAACCGAACGATTGGATTGCGTAGAATTAGCAATACCCAATGGACAATATTTTAACCCAATAGGAAGAAAAACAGGTGAATTATCAGTGTGAAATCGGGGATGTCAAGACGAGGTTCGAAGTTCACGATAGTGATGATGTGACGATCAGGTTGTCCAACGCCGTATTGGATTTGGTTGTGAAAATGTTGATGCTAGCTGACACGCTTATTGGGCTTCGGATCATATTGTTCAACTTTTGTGCAACCCATCCCAGACTGTGACGCGTATGAACCTCATTGAAGAGTACTGTCGTTATCATTCGTACCGGTTTCATACCTATATCTGCTGGTCACATGTTTTCTGACCGTACGCCTACACGAAAAAACAAAATCGAACGAACGATTCGCTTACAATGGGTGGAATGTTTACTACCCCGCGTTCAAATTACTAGTGATTCGCTTACTCCACAACGAACGAGAATTAATTGAGGAAAAGGTGAAATCTACCAACAGCACACATACCAGTTTAATGTACTAAACTGATTTCCTTAATTGCTGTGCGGTTTAACAGCTCATTCTTTGATGGAAATTGAATTGTTGCATGCATACGAAATGATGCAAATCGATCTTTTGTTTGATTAAGCAAACTGAATAAATCATTTTAGAGTATGAAATATGTTCAACTTCACACTTGCAAGGTAATGCATACCCGTTTTTGAAGAAGGATGATCATTTTTAGGCAACATAAAAATTTGAAGAATTCCATTCTCGAAATTAGTAGCAACGTCATAGCAGGTGAATTGTTTCCGTCAGTATATTTTTCTCGCATTGGGTCGATAAGCGAGGCTTTACTGAATGCCAACTGGTTCCAGTTGCGATTGCCTGGTAGCGGCTTGAAAGGCAGTTTAAGTTCAACTTTGTTTTCGCCCTCCGTTATATTACTCGCTATTGATGTACATGAATTCGGGTTTTGTTGTCTATCCAAAGAGATCTTCCGTCAGCACTCTTATCAACCACTTTGGAATTTACTGAGACATCCATCGTGAAGACGGCCGATTCTTTTTGCCCATGCTGATCACCGGAACAGCGAATAAATCGACAGAAAACATGCGAGGCAGAATTAGTCAGACGGCGATGTTCACGGTTGTTCGTGTGTATCTTCCGAGTGGATCAGACGAGTTGACGGTACTGGGCTGTGAACTTTTGGTTGTAGGCTGATCTGAGTCTGACACTTTTTATTCATATAGTGTTCACCCCTATTAGTCCAATCTAAGGTAAACGAATTTTTCTGGGTCCCCATATATGGGATCTTCCATGGGTATATTTTGACCGAGGACGTCGCTGAATCGTTTAGGCTTGCCGTTATGTCTCAGAGCCTCCTAAAGAAATATTCGTCCCTTTTCAAAGTATCAAAAGAACAGTTTTGGGCTCGACAATAGGGCATTCCCACTGAACTTCTTCTGGAGGTTACTGGACCGAAGCTTAACTATCGATCGCTCCAAGTCATTTTCCTGTGGACAGACCGCAACGGTGCTCCTTCTGAACATCTCATCTTCATCTTCTTTACCCTCTAGAATGGAGGACAGCAGGAACACATCTCGTCTAAACCCAGACACCAACATCACCAGGAGTATTCCGCCTACTGGTTAGCGAATTCCCAAAGCCCTATTAGTTGCTCGTCTAGCTAGATATCTAAAAAGAGTAAGTTGTTAATAATCTCTTCCCCAGAAGAAGCAAGTAGAAATCAGTGGAGCTTTGCTTATCAGGTCATGTGATCCATTTTTATATGGACAGTTAACTTATCTTCCATCAAGCTAACCCCATTTTCATGAGTGGAATTTTTCCATTATTTTCTTTTCATAAAAATGTATATTCACTAGGTTGGTTCTTTTCTAATAATGTCCGCCAGCGTTCTGACTGTTTTGCAATTGCGACTAAAAAAAGTGTGCAGAATATTGACATTTCGAAACATCAGTCTTCTGGTTAGAGGGAGACAGAGATTTAAGGCCTGGTTTTGGTTGCTGCCTCACCAAGTGGCTCACTCACAGGAGAACTTCTGTTCCCCAATATTCTGGTTATACAGCAGAGGAAGAAAAACGGAGAACGAGCAGGCTATATTTAACACCGAAACATGGGAAACGACCGTGTTCGATTGCCGGATTTTTGCAACGACAAATGGGCCCAATCGAGAACATGACTGTTCAAACATGAGACAGGTTTTTCTGTCTCGAACGACAAGAGGAAGGGCGGAAAGTCGGAATATGTGACCTTATACTAACTCCTACTATTTTTATTGCAATTTTATGTATAGATACGGTAAGAATTTCGGTGCTTGCTTTATGAATATACTTCGAATACATTCATCGATCCGGGGTGTACTCTAAACCTATACTAGTCCGCGCGAGACGCCAGTTCCCTAATACTCAGTATAATGTAATACAATAGTATCCAAGGTGAGAAAAGTGTCATATGGAGCTTTTATGAAAGCACTTCGTTGGATAACATACCTCACAACTTTTCACGGTAAGTGCAATACTGGGACGAGCGCAAAAGCTGTCCTTGGGTGATGTCGCACGAGTCAAGTAGAAAGTTGTAACAGGACATTTCAATAATTGGCCTGTTGCCAAAACTAAATTGTGACTGGAAGGTCCCTCCATTAGACTGCTTTCCCAGATCGAACTGAATAGTACAAGATGCGACCGAGGGGGAATCAAAATCGAAGTGTAGGAAGCTATTAGTGATAAAACCCGCAAGTCTCGTGAACAACTTATCAAACAGGCCCTTCGCAGCTTGCTTAATTCGTACTGACATGGGGTAATTTTATCGAAGAATTGTTGTATGTTTTCATCCACAATTTGGTTCAATAATAGATGTGAGATGTTTTATTTCGTTTTCCTGCATCACTGGTGGTAATGATGCCCGAAATTGAATGCTTAGACCAACCGTAGTCCAGCAATCAACAGTCAAGTTTTCATATCCATGCATCTTGAATTTGACTACTGATAATGACTGCAGTAACCATTGCCCGTTTTGTACGATCAATGCTGCCCGAAAAGCCGTCCCGCAGTCAAGTGGCCCGAATCCGGGTTGTTTAAACACACATACACGTTTTGCCATGAAAAAAGTAGCGCGAGATAACCTTTCGTTTCATTAATAACGGAAGTACTGGATAAGACATAGGATGATCATACCCAAGAAATATGGTTTTAAAAGGGCTGCGAACCTGTAAAACGTGTGCGTTGAATCATCATCATAAAGTAACTAGGTCACAATGTTCAGTGAATCAGTATACGTGATTTCCACTTTGTGACCGACCTCTGCATGCATAATTCTGATATCACTCGTTGTTTGACAGCGATTTAACCATTTTTAAAATTTGTACTGATGTGAGAAAAGTTTCGGGCATCTGGTAAATGGAACACCTTGACCTTAACAGTCTTGTCACGTGACAGGATTGTGTAGCAGGCTTGTCTCATGACGTCATCTTGATTCTGAATCAGTAATTTCTCGATGCTGTTGGTCGTAGGTAGGGCGAATCACGTCATGAGATTTTGTTCACATTTGTATACGGCAGAACACTTGACACCTTTTTCAAGCGACCGTTAATCCGTGCCTGTTACAATCGATCCGCTTAGCCACAAACTTGGGGGTCACTAGTTGTCAGGTTCATGCACATGCTACAATCACGTGATACAATTAAGGCACAAACCAGCAGGTTTGGAGATTCAAAATGGTCCATCGATCTTGGTATTCAAATTCTGAAGTCGTCAGAAGTTTAATTCAGCCATTTACTACGGTAGATAATCCATTCATCGGCAACATTTTGAACGTCTTTATAAAAGGCCTGTTCAGTTATTTTGGTCAACTGAAAATAGTCACAACCTTGGCAAGGTTAGGTTTTCATGAAATAATTCACCATGTGATATCGTCGCTCAACTCACCATAAAGAAACCATGAAAGCACTGGTACTGTACAGCTGTTTCATCCAAC
The DNA here is from genome assembly GCA_008360955.1 of Fasciolopsis buskii. Classification (NCBI taxonomy): domain Eukaryota; kingdom Metazoa; phylum Platyhelminthes; class Trematoda; order Plagiorchiida; family Fasciolidae; genus Fasciolopsis; species Fasciolopsis buskii. The sequence goes on from LUCM01001362.1 coordinate 187,654, forward strand.
TTGCCAGGAATCATCAGCAGTGCATATCCACCACGCGCCCGAACTGGGAAGCGAACCCGAACAAGGACGAACGATTCTGCGTCAAATGCCTTAGCCATTAGGCTACCGGGCAGGCTCTGAACGGTTTGTTGAACTTCACCACATGATGATACTGCACATATCCGTCACTGATTTGCAAGGCCACGGGCGTTAGCTCACAGCGATCGACCCCTACTGATAGATGACTTCTGTGCAGGTAGCCTAAGTACGAAGAAGGCTTTGGATATGACCTACAGAACTTGATTACATGGTACATTTTAGTTGTAATAGCAGTAGTAGTATTCATACCCAAAACCTTCGTCGTACTTAGGCTACCTGCACAGAAGTCATCTATCAGTAGGTTGAGCGCTGTGAGCTAGCGGACAGTAACCGAGAAAATCAATGACGGATAGGTGCAATTTCATGGGATCAAGTTCAACAATCTGATCAGAGCTTGCCCGGTAGCGCAATCGCTAAGGCGTTCGACTCAGAATCGTTCGTCCTTGTTAGGGTTCGCGTCCCAGTTCGGGCGCGTGGTGGATGTGCACTGCTGATGATTCCTGGCAAGTTGGATGAAACAGCTGTACAGTGCCAGTGCTTTCATGGTTTCTTTATGGTGAGTTGAGCGATGCTATCACATGGTGAATTATTTCATGAAAATTAGATTTCTGAATCATACCCCTCTCAGGAATATGTTGGTAACTACCGTACACTGACCAAAACCACGACTTAATTCATTAGTTTCTGGCTGCTCGATTAATTACGAGCGAGCGTTCATCAGAAGTGGCCCATCTTCGGTGTCGATTCCTAGTCAAGCTTTCCGAGCATTTTGGCGATTCCAATTTAACAGAACGTATACACGGTATGAAACTGCCGTTCAGCTTAGTCATTTTCGGTTAGGTTAAAAATGTGCTATTTTTAGGCCTTGATCGATTTGTAATGAATATTTTTCCCTAAACGTGAACATAAATTATTTTGAGAAATATAGGAGTTCTCGATTGAATATGTGGAATGACCTAAATGAAGGATAAGGAATGCCGATCATTGCAGCATTTTATGAACAATGAAACATTTGAAATGTCATTTTTGATTGAAAAAGGTGCACCTAGGATTAGACCAATTTGCCATTCGAAGGTGACATCTAACTAATTCAATGAGCCGGAGAGTGGACTATAATTGGGCAAAGGCTACTGCCAATTTCCACTCGGTTGTCAAATCTGGTCCTACGCGGATGAGTTAGCAGTGACACGACGGGTTCGAGGCTCGGCTAGAGCATGAAAACAGCAAAAACCAAATGCTGAAGGCGGTGGACAAACGAAAAAGTTATGTACAATGCCCCCTGTTGAAATGTCAATTATAAATTGAAGTGTTACTGCAAAAGGCTGGCTGGTTGTATTCTGATGAATCCATCTCGCCATCGATCGGTGTTATCAGCGAATCTGCCCCAATGACTCGGTGGATTAGGTCGGTCGAACGTTTCCAATCAAATGAATCGGATTAACCTGTTAAGCAACAACTCACTCTTGTCTTCCATGTCTGACCTGTGCGTTCCATTTTGTGAGTTCTGTATCCACCTCTTCGGAATCTAAAATCGATTGAACAACTCGGTAAGAAAAGAATCATTTTTCAGATGGACGAACAGAGATGAATTTTCCCAGTAAACACGAAACGAAACCTTTTTTACATGTGGTGGTCCACAAGGTCGACTGTTTATTGGCTTTAACCTTGGCCGTAAACGAGTCTTGTCAGTGAATCTTCCTGACATCTGCGAAGAACAAATGGGGTGGGATTTTGTCATCAAAAACATACGGGGCTCGAATCCTAAGTCCATCCGCCACTCCGATAGTAGATGCCAACTCGTTGTCGCCTGACTCGTCAATACACCTTAGGCGGTTCTGCGCCGCTTTGAGTTTCGGGGTCATGGCTGCCATTTCTCTCCCACTCCCCTAGTGTAGTGGACTGCTGTGACTACGGCAGTATGTACATTCCACTACAAGCAACCGTATTTCCTAATGCATTGATTTTTCATCGATATTTTAAAATTATGCATGAATGAATAACGGGCCGAGGAACGAGATATCTATTGATCTATTCTACATCCGTTCCCATTGGTTGGTTGGTTGGGGGTGATGGTGATGTTCAGGCGTTCAACGTCACAGAAACCGAAAGTGAATTTCGTGAGTTCAACTCCGCACACCACTGGACACCTCCCTATCTGATGCCATTTCACTAATCGTGGTTCAATTTCAGAAGTGTTCTACAGTTACTGTTTATTAGACAAAGTAATTTAAAACTTACTGGACAGATATTATTGGCTTATTCGTGATAATCGGTTTTGCGAAGTCGTGTTCAGTGTTGTCGTGGGCGTTATTTTTTTATAGCTATTTTGGTGTGTGTATATCGAATATTTTGGATTGTTTTGTATCAAGACAGCCAAAAAATGATTTATTGATTTTGAACGTGGCCAGTTACCAAGTCCTGAGAGACATTCAATGCCCTATGCGAGAATTTAAACCCGTAAACCGTGTGATACTGGTGAGTTGTTCTTTTCGCATAGTAATTTTGAAAAGATTAGCTGGCACCTGATGATAATCAAAAATCTTTTTAAATGCAGAATGACTAAATTAATTTGCTGACATGTTTACCTGGAGAACCGGGTCTGCTTTCACGCGAGCTCCTGATGGCTTCTCAAATTAGAACTGGATTTCCACCGACCATACAATTTCCCACGTTATTTTGGAACTATACCAAGACTATGGGGAACTGACATCCAGCTGACTTGTTGAGATCTGGTTTTGAGAGAACCTGAAATATGATCTATCTTGCATTGACACATTCGTGCGTACGTGGCGCAACGTGTACGAAGTATGCATGCGTTGCTCTACAATTTGCGAGCACATGTGCTTTTGAGAAGTCGTGTAAAGCGGAGGTAGGTTCTTATTCAATTTCGAACATTTCTGACATAATTCCAAGCTAACGCGGGAAATGTTATAGAACAGTCAAAACATCCATTTGCTTCTGAAAATTCGAATTCATCTGCTTACTTTGCAGAGCAGTATGTCATTCATCTCTCCAAACGGCCAATCACGTATACTGATTCACTGAACGTTGTGACCTAGTTACTTTATGATGATGATTCAACGCACATGTTTCACAGGTTCCCAGCCCTTTTCAAACCATATTCATTGGGTATGATCTTCCTATGTCTTATCCAGTACTTCCGTTATTAATGAAACGAAGGTGTAACTCATTTTTCAGGAAGGGAGCCGCGGCTATTAGAGGGCCGCCAAGTCGACCGGTGGTGGGAAGATTCGAACACGTGACCTTCACGTCCAAAGGACGACCTTCTCCGCTTGACCACCGCCGGTCCACTATTGAAAGTTCGTTTTGAAACAGGAAAACTCGTTTGGTCCTGAAACAGTCACAGCAGGCGGAGGTATCACAGTGAATGTATCAAAGTAGATCTCCGTTATCATGTCCTATTTCCACTTTGTGACCGACCTCTGCATGCATAATCCTGATATCACTCGTTGTTTGACGGCGATTT
>LUCM01001362.1:192135-212548 GCA_008360955.1 Fasciolopsis buskii
TCATGGTTTCTTTATGGTCAGTTGAGCGTTTATATCCCATGGTGAATAATATCATGAAACCATTCAATTTCCTACTACTAACAAGTACCAAGGTGAGGTTTCTACGCGGAAAGATGAGTCTAAGTATGTTCGATTTTGCCCAAATGAATAAGGAGTGAGCAGACGGAACAGGGATCAACGTTTCTTCAAAACACATCACAAAAACAGCTCTATGCAAATTGTTGTTCAGAATTTTCCGACTGGGTATAGTTGTAATACCACAAGATCGGAATCATGCTGGAAAAGGAAAACGATGTAAAAGAGGGATTTGGAAAAACAGAAACAACTTGTAGTAGATTTCGTACATGAACTCCAGGCACGTGATTTGTGAACGTACTGTGTGAATCGATATCACAATCACGTGTATTCAACTGTATTTTATTGAACTTGAAGTAGAGTGGGAGATGAAAATAGGCATTGGAAGTTGTAGCGGAAATAGTGGGAAAAACATTGCTCACTCGAAGACGTTAAGAGTTCACAGGTAAGCCCCAAACTAAGCATATCCTGATCACATTCCCTTGCAATGAGGTAGCACTGATGCGCGGAAACTGTGTGAGAAGAAAACTTAAGCCAATTAGAACCCCCCCGAATCGTTGAATTCTAAAATAGCCTGTTAGGAACTTGGTGTGAAATATAATCAGCACTGGTCGATCGATGGATAAATGACATGCCAAGAAAAGTCAATGCTCTTCTTCCTACCTATGCTCGTTTAGAATAGCTGACGATTTCACAATATCTATCTTATGAATATACATGATCTCAGGTGGTACAGGTTGAAGAACACTTCAGTGGAGACATGTTGAACTGCAATAAGCTAGTGCGCTATCTACAACAACACTTTTAGGACGCATAAGAAAAGCTAAGACGACCAGCCATCCCGGGCACTGTATACTCAAAACTACTCCGAAAGTGTTATCAATCACTTTCATGGGATTTAGTCAAGTAAGTGACGAGTATGAACAAGCACTAAGTTAAATCAGGAGTGAATTGTCAATCGGAAACCTAATCAAAAGTCGCTATGTTTGGAATGGCGATTGTCTGGGGTCCTTTGCTGTTGGAAGTAAACGTTCTTTGTCACTTGGCTTGTGCCAAGACGATGGGAGTTACCGTCAGTGGGTAGAAGTATCCGTTGTGCATACACAAATGAGCAAACGGGGAGACTGGAAGGGGATGGAAGAAGTCACGTGATGGGTCAGAAGAATGAATATGACAAGGAAGTACAGTCGGAGTGTTTGGAACAAGGAATTACTTTCAGTTGTGTGAGATAAATAGGAGATTTGAAATGATTTATCCCTGAAAACCACTGTTCAGCCCAACAGTGGGAACTACGAAAGTAGGCTACAACTGCATCAATGATGTTAGAAAACATTAGAAGTCTGCTTCACTGCAAAACGCCAAACCAGGGTTAATTCCGGCACTTAGGGAGAAATTTTCCAAGGTCATGTAAGAGCTGTCGACTAATAAAGGGTCCAAATCATTTAGTGTCGACGCTTGACAAACCGTCGATGGCTTGATAGTTAAACCTTTCGACTATTGATCTTTTGTTTCGAATTCACGTTTCGGTTCTCTGGCCTTAGGTAGACACTGTTGATTAGTCCTAACAAACATGAATCCGGCTTTTAGTGTTTCTGTGGCTCTCGATGATAATCTTCCTATTGTTGCCACGTGATTAAACATTTGAGCAGGAGAAATCCACAAGATGCCGCGAACGCACGATTTCGAATGACCAAGCGGTGGGACAAACAAATTGCGCCCTGGACGAAGGTCGATTGAACAGCAATTAACTGGAAATGCTTTGGGTGCAATGTGACAAGGTGATCAATCTCTAGTGAATAGAGATGTTTAATGCGATAAAGACAACTTCAACTGACCGCCTTAATTTGTATCACGGAACTGACGTGTTAACGGGAGGTGTGCTTGAATCTCATACAAAGTGGAAGACTTTTGAAACCAAATAAAGAAAAAGGCAGGTGAGCAAACGGCATGCTATCCAGAAAAATTGTTCCCCCAAGCATCAACCTGCATTGTTTGGCAACTTAGTTGGGACGATAGTCTGAAGACCCCTCCAGTCTTTGACTGATTCATTTTGAGGTTGTAACCGCATCGTGATTAATCGTAAATCTACGACTTCAACCAATAAAGCTATGTTCCAATGGCTGCTTGCTACAGCGTTATCTTGGATCGATCCTCGGTCGAGATAGCAATCAGCAAGCGAACATAACATTTTACGAAACTGGAATCAATCTGAATGCTTTTAACGGTTTACTGGAGTGCTTCTCGTAGGCTTAGTTCACTCATCCGCGCATGTAAGCATCGGAGGACACAGACAGTATAATTGAAATTTTGTAATATATTCGAAAGCAACTGGTAATCCTGTGACCAGACCGGAAATGGTCAAGGATGAATTCCAACTGCTGAGCTCGATAAGTCATGCAGTAAATGGCACATGCTGAGTACCTGTTTGGATGTAGCAAGTAGAACCTATTACCCCCGGACCGGCGGTGGCCAAGCGGATAAGGTCGTGGCGTTTGGACGTGAAAATCAAGTGTTCGAGTCCTCCCACTGCCGGTCAACGTCCCTACTTGGCAGCCCTATGCTGGCAGCGGCCTCCATCCTGAAAAATGATGTACATTGTTGTCTCATTAGTAAAAGAAAGTAAAAGTTGAAAGATGCGTAGGGAGAAATGAAAATGTTCTCTTGTCTAATTTAAAAGAACGGATAAAATCGTCCCTCGTTGGACTTGCCACTATGTTTGTGACGAAACCTGTTCAGAAAACCGGGCATTGTTCTGATAACTGAGAGGAGACAAAATGTAACCGCATGTCTGCTAGGCAATCGGTTAGTTACCAAGACTTCTGAGCAGGAGAAAACCTGTTCCTCAACATTTCTCCAACTGTTCAGTATTCAATTAGTGCTACACAGTGTACTTAAAATAACTCAATTACTCTTTGACCAATACTTAATTTCTGTTTGAGTAGATGCCAGTTATCGTGGCTTAGATGCATTCGACGCTGTTGGATGTATGTGAAGAATAGCGAATATGTAATCAGACGAGGACTTAAAGATATTGGTTTTGCCTAAAAGCTACAAACGATTTGTTCAACTAATACGGCTCACTCTGCGCTCTCTTCACGATTATCGAGTTAAATTCTTGAAGGTCTCTTGTAAACAGACAAACGTATACGCATAAAGACAGATATCTCCGCGCTCTGTCACACGTGCAAACATATGCACAAACATGCTAGTCACTAACCGCGTCTTTATGGTCGGGAGATGGACGTCTCAGTCTCCGAGTTGGCCACTTGTCCTGGGGCACAATAGAAATGCCCACAACCGACTTTCCATCTTTGATAGCCTCTTTTGAGGAAGGCTTACAAAAAGCATTGTCGTGGCCAGGGTTTTCTCTCAAAATTGTGGCAATGAACGCGAGTACTGGGAATTCTTCACTGGGTCGATTAATAATCGCTATAGAAGAGATGGTGTAATACTAATTCCAAAATAACCACGGCAGACTTTCGAAGCGTACTGAACTATGCTCACCGGTCTACGTGACCGAGGACTGGACTGGACTCCCAGGATGTGTGAACTCTTCCGAAGGGGTTCTGAACAGAGCAATCAGTCGCCAGTTGTCAGTGTATTGCGAGAGCCTCACATTGCCTTGTTTGTTAGACTACTTGATTGAAGGCTTGAAGGATAGCCTCTCCCTAAATTCAGTTCCTTGATTTGACTATGATGACCGGGTCGTATCCAGCTTGCTCATGAACCTTTGTTCTCGAGGGACTATCGGTGTCAGAGCCGTCGACGATGGAAAAGCTACTATGCGTGATGCACTCTACACGATGTTTCCTATTATAAATGTATATATTCCCTCATACAGATGCTACTTATAACTTGTCTGTTTTCTGGTGGCATTCTGCCCTCCTCCTCCCTAAGGTTGGCTCAGTCCAACTGACTAAGAGTTATCAACGAATCTTCTGTGAACTTCTCAACGAAGACCTTCCATGCGCACTCCTGACGCAACAAATTAGATTGTGGTGAGACATAACAGTTGGGGGTGTACAAGTATAAGGATGTTTGAACAGGCGCGTACCGGGTACGCATACCTGACGAGCGGCAATAACCGTGAACTCGGTAGCATGCTTCCGAGGAAATTTCGTTCAATTATTCGGATACTACTTAGTAAATACATATATATATATATATGCACACACTAAACAGTACCACTAATCAACCGCAGGTGCTATACAACCACGCTTTCCCGTATGCACTTGTATGGCCGCATGACTTTTAGCACTGCGGTTGAGTTTAGTTAAATAGTTTTGGGCAAAATAATGCATCTTACTAGAGTCCTTTCGTCACTAATTTTATACTTTCTTAGGCAATTTCCCACCAGCATAGAAGCAGAATGCTTTAAAAGAGAGGCAAGGGGTAATCGCCACGCTGTAAACTTAAATATTCCAATTTGAATCGATAGAAATGCGTTTAGGTGTCCACGGTATTCTCCAAAACCAGCCAGAAGTGCTTCGGAAGTCACTGGTTTCTACGCGGTTTGTATGATGTCGTTGCACAGAGGGCAGGCATCGTGAACGAAATGACGAAAACGTAAGGTATTCCAAGCATCACGGAATATGTAACAAAAGTACGACACCCCTGTCCGTTCGGGTCTACGTAAATGGTGCAATCAGAAGTGGAAAGCCAATGTTTCGCTTCGTCACCTTAGCCCACCTTTGGGGGTATAATGCGCATGTGTGTGTACGGGACTTTTTACTTCTGATGCGGAAACGTGTCTGGCGTGTAGGAAACGAAGGTGTCAGCCATTCTGCATCCCAACTAGGATGAATCGAATAGTAGTATTTATTCGAAAAACACCCAAGGTGTCAGTACACATATTTAAATTCTGTCTCCAGTAGTTGTGATCACATGAAACAGCTAGGGTCAGAATGATCCCGTAATCACCTTTCAAACGACAACTCTCACTATTTCAACTGGGAGCATTGTAACGAATCTTTCAAATGAGATTTAAGACAATCTGCGGTTGAATGGTTTCGCATCCTGGATTTTTACATCCACTTCGTTTCCATGTACAGTACCACAACCGCGAGTGGGCATTGTATCAGTAACCATGTGAAATGTCTTAGTGTAGAATATCATTGAGATGAATGTCACTATACCTCTCCAAGATTGAATTCGGAAAAAAATAATATTGAAATGAGAAAGTGTAAAGTGGATGTGAGAAACTGCGGTCATGGTAAGTCTAGCTCTCCCCTGGTGTATCTCATTGACCATTCGAACACGTCAGTCACCAGTCGTCACACTTCTCATGGAAACAACTATGAAAGTCAGGCACCTAAGTCGTCTCGCACAAATCGTCGACTTGTAGAGCCTTGCACTTACAGTTTCCAACATTTACTTTACAACTTCTCGTTTTAATTTAATTTTTTTAAAATTCAGTCTTTAAGTGATATAGAGCACAATACCCATGGAGAATGGAAAATCTGACCGCAACAGACTAATCCAATCCGTTGTGAGTTTGTGTTCAAACAAAGCAAGCCAATAGTGAATAATGCAATCGTTTCACTCCCCGGGGCTTGGCACATTTTTCGGGCACACCTTCCAAGTCAATTCAGATCGTCACCTTATTAACCCAAGGTCATCCCAAGGATTTTACCGGAGCGTCTAATTCGCTCTTTTATTCCTAAATACATTAGCAACGGTGAAGTTTTTGGTTTGAGAAGCCGTCAAAACACTGATCGATGTGGTCTCCCGTGTTCGCTAGTGGATCACACGTGAACCTGAAACATGATTAGCGCGTTGCGTAGAGTGATTAAAACGCGTACGAAGGCTATTAAAACAAGATGAACACTCCATGTCTAACTAATTTGCTTGCCAGGATTGTGTAGACATCAGTAAATGTGGTAACTTCTCGCACACCTGATCGTAATCTCGTTCCGCTAATTGATAAACAATCGAACTTCGGTCACGTGATTAGATCCGAAATGTCGAGTGGGTAGAAAAACAGTCGAAAATGGGAAAACCGCGGTCGTTTGATTGGTGCAGATTAGATTCAATTCTAATCTGTCCGGTGCATTGCTAAATCTTTTGAAACTCACAAAACCCAATATAGCCAGCGCAGAATAGCATACAAACCATAAGGTTCGACATTCCAAGACAACAAACGAGAAACTCATTCATCATCAAGCGATAATATTGATTTTTGGTGACTACGAAAAAACTATTCAAATTTGGCAGCATAACATTCGTCGATTTGGGATGTTAAGATAGCTAAAATAAGCATGGTGCTTTAGTGTTTTGTGGGTTCAATAAAGCTAAACATTCATTCCGAATTTTCGATATGATCCCATATTACTTCTCCTGTTTGTAGGTGTCAAGAGTATGATATTTTCAATGTACTGTAAGTGTCCTGAAGCTGGGATGAAGATTCTCACTGACCCGCTTGGATAACTTTACTCATAGGCTTAGCTTGGCGATTTGCTCCAGTGATTCGAGCGCATGCAGTAAATAAACTAGTCACTTTACTTTGAAAATTACACGTTTTCTCAGTGTGTTATTTTCTGTCCATCGTAATCAGACCAGTGTTGTTCGTCCATCGTAAAATCGTGTTAGAGCATGTACGTTTGTGAGGCATCAATTCTATGATACGAGTGTATCAGTGATCAGAACAACCACGAGAATGTAACGGACACCAGCCAATCACACACCGTCGCAATCCATGATAGGGTAAATGTTGTCCGTGTTTTTGTTATTCCTTTGCTTTACTTGTGTGGCTGGCAGGGTATCTCCCCGAGTGTGTAGTTATATTCTACTTGTGGTCGAATTTAAGCAGAAGATCAATGTGTCTTTATCGTAACCAATGAAAAGACAAAATTTTTCCGGGAGTAATGCATTAGGTGACATATGCCACGAAATACAAGCATTTCGTCTGCCTTTTTTCGATCGTGAATGCAAAATATTACGGTGAGTGAATGATAATTTAATCGGTATTACGCCTGATTCTAAAACAGCTATCTCATTGGTTGTTGGTGGCTGCGCAACGCTGGACCACGCCGGACAAATCACGACCAACACACGGGGGTGGATATGTTCCGATCTTGCCAGACAGCGAGCGAGCTCAGAACGCAAGACCAGGGCTAGATCGCCTTATCTCATTGGCTACCAGCGGCCAGCCATTGAAGTGGCTGGAAGACAAGAGTGCGAATATGCAAACTGAGAAGGCCATATCGTGGTTTGTGCTAACCAATCAGGATGAGCGAAACGAATTCGACAAGAAAAAGCCACGAACTCAGTCGGTTAAAACGCACCAAACAAGATGGACCAATCAAGGGGTGACCCGGTAAACCGATGAAATAATGGCAGTTTCATAGGCATAAATGTGAAAGTACAAAAGATCATAAATAAGTTGTTTTCACTTGATAAAACACGATTTTGTTCCGGATGGCTATGGTTGTTATCGATTGGGCTAATAGGGACGGAAAATAGTGACTAAGCTAAAACTGGCTGATTGGAAAAAAGAATCTGGAACAGTGGTAAACTGCTATATGACAAATACGTTTTCCGCACTGAAACGGTTGACTCTGAACCTTCTTTCGGCTATCAGTCTATTTTACTGGCATATATATATATATATATATATATATATATATATATATATATATATATACAAATCTATTGTCTACAAACAGAAGTATTTTACGTTCATGCTTGAACGGATTGGACGAAATATGGTCACCTCGTGTGACGTGTCCTCTATTTTTCCTTCTTTGACGAATTGGATAATGGGAACGCAGTGCTTCAAACCATAGTTTGACTAAAACTGTTTCTTTTCACACGTTTCCGACTTTTGACCTTGGTTTTGTGGGTCATAAATGTTCCCATGTGGGTAAGGATGACATAATCAGTTCGGGTCAGTTTTACTGGCGATGAAACGTTTGGGACGTGAACATCAACCGACCGAGCAGATCTCTAAGGTAACCAACAAACAAAACTGCGACCTCATTGGATCAATTTTTCTATCTATCATGAGTCAGCGTTGATTCGATTCATGATGACTCATTAAAAATACTCGGTTTAAAAGTCATTCCGAAGACGGGAGTGATAATCACAACTTTGTTCTGGTTGAAAGGAAACTACACTACAGCATTTGATTGTAAAACTTGCCTTGAGAAAGACTACCCACTGTAGTCGAAAGGTTTGCACATTACATCGACCAACATGGCTATGTTGTCAACAGTATATCATTCACAATTAAAACTACACTTACTCTCTTTCAACCAGGACAGTTTTTCTTTCGAAGCTGTAATTTCCGTTCGCAAACTGTTTTCCTGATCGTCCAGCTACGAATCAGAGAACAAGACAAATTGGAATTGACGGACGTGACCGTATGATGCATACCGTATCACAAATTCTAACAAGTTTTCGAGACATTACTAGTTATGTTTCTGAGTGCTTATCCATTCCAATTAGGAATGTAACGTGAGGTCAATGTTTGCCAATAGAACACGGTCACACGTTTGGGTTGTATGTGTTCAGTGGACTCAGTTTCTTCTATTCAACATTTACGTTAGGTGAAACAGCTAGCTGAATGTGTTTTGCCGATGACTTCTTGGGGTTTCTGGAGCAAAAGCCAACAAAAATAAAATTTATTTACTTCGACGTAGTTACAATCCTTCACTGTTACCATGGTCCGTTAGCGCATGCTAACTGCGTCCTATCGAGTCGGTATGGAATTCACGAGTAACAGTAAAATCTCATTCAATATGGGTGATGCTGAATGCAGCTTATTCGATCTGTAGCTGTAATTGTATTAAAATGTCACATCAATTTCTAGGAGGCAGACGAAAGCTTAGTACGATACAACAAATAGGAAATACATCTAGTTTCTACCGGCTCATGATGATCTAAAGCAACAGAGTGGCTCGGGCTTTCCCGCTTGGACATTGGGGTTGGGGTCCATGAGATCCGTCCAAGCCGTGGATGGAGGAACTGGACGATATGGCTGAATGCCATGATGAAAAACGTTCTTCCGTTCGAAATCTTCCCTTTTCAATATGATTCTTCTACCTATTGATTTTTCCATTATTTTTAATTCAATTTTTTCGGCTTTGATTGGATAATGCTCTAAGGGAGCAACCAAAATCAAAACACTTTGGTGCAAAGGTTTTGTTTACAAAAATTGGGCCGAACTGATTCATGTCCAATTATTATTGAACGCACTTCTTTTATTTCTTTCACCAATCCGTCCATGAGTGTTTTGTGCGATCGCTCAAGTTCGTCCAATTGCGATTCTATCAGTGACCTGAGAAATGGAGATAACAAACCGAAATATCTAGATTCAGTCACTACCAGTTACATTTTCCACGTGCCTTTCACATTATTTCTTTTCAAAAACCCAAACCGACGAGACATGTATTCACGCATCCGGTGACACGCGATACGTCACACTGACTAGCACTTTCTCACCTCGTTAATTACGCACGCACTGATTGGTCACTGATCAGACGCGATGTGTAATACCGAATGCAGCCAATAGCTTTCTATCTAACCCTTTCGAGGTTGATTCCAGAATAAAATACTATTGAATTGAAAAAATATAAAGCAAAAATGAGAAATTGCAAGTTTGATTTGAGAACCGGGGGCTGTGATAAATCTCGCTCGACTGATTGGCCAACCGATCGTGTCACTCATCAGCCTATGATTGGTCACGTGTTTTGTCACACTCTTTGTGAACAGAACCGGAGACAGAACTCAATCTTGCATTATGCGCGCTAGCAGATGGACGAGGTTTGTCCTAGTTCGTTTCCCATAGAGTGCGAGAAGAGAGATGATCAATCATGGGCTGGTGATTGACACCATCAGTTGGCGAATGAGATACGCCGAGATCAGGGTAGATTTACAGCATCCTTTTGTTTCTCAGATAAAACTTATAGCATAATTTCTGATTTAATAGTGTTATTTTTTTCAGAATTCAATCTTAAAATGGTATCGCGTGATAAAAGCCGCGTTACTCACTGTGTTTCTAAGTGCAACTCTGTGTGGTGAAGTTGTATTCTACAATAAGTTGCGTGACCGTTGACAGACAGTGGTCAATTGTACGTACAAAGAGACGGTAAAAAAGGGTTACATCAAACAGATTTTAACCCGAATATCGCAGGACACGGCATGCCCAATACGTCCCGTAATAGACAGGTTCAAAAGAGAGAGAGAGTGAAAACTTCGACGAGGAGTAAGATACTACGATGAACGCGGAAAATTCGTGTTCTGTTTCATCTGTTTTTTTTCGGATGATTGCTAATCAAATGAAAGTTCTCATTCGGTTGATGTTTAGACTCTTAAAATGAGCAGCCAATGAGGGAAGATATGTGAAAGTGTTTCAAACAGCCAACGTAATTTCGTTCGGGTATTTATTTAAGTTTGTATTTTAGCTTTCACATTTAGGTCTGTTTGTTATATGCTGTCCTATGACTAGTGGTTGGCGGAGACTCGGCGTGAGACTCGGAATGTTGAACCTCCACTGGACAAGGAGTATTTCATATTTTAAAGATATTCAATAAAGATAAGTCTCGAAAGCAATAATTATAATAATATTTCGAATAATATTAATAATAAACTGTTCCTGAGTTTTACATAGGCATTTTCGATCTCTGAAATCGAACTGTATATTTGCCCTCACTGGTATATGACATTAGTCCTTGGATTACACCGACTGTAGCCAGTCCCCCTTTAACGACGCATGGACACACGCTTCCTCACACAGACAGAGTATCACGTCCTATAAGACTCAGATGACTCTGTCAATTGATTTCATAACTCTTCTGTTGGACTGATTGCCCTCGGGATTTCATCACTCACGCGCAACTCGATCAGCTTTGAATTCCAGAAGCATCAGACTACTGGCTCCACGCTCATTGGAGCACATCGTTAAGCCATATCTACATTCGCATCCACGGTTTTTTAACCTGAACCTTTCGAATGAGAAACTTGTATGTCACCAGTGTTCTGCATGATATTATACGTAAGCAAAAGATACGAATGTACGAACGGAAGTCTTATCCCAGTGTTTGCCTTCGGATTTGTTTGATCAGATTCCGTATAAAATCTAACTAGTTCGTCTTCTTTTGTCATTTATTTACCTATTGAGAACTGAGCCGCGGCAATTGAAACTCGGAAATGACGTCGAATACGCGAAATCCACAGTGGAAAAACACTGGACAAGAACCGTTAAGATCGAATGTGTTCTAACATCTCTGTTTGGTTACTGGTCTTCGAGGACTAAAACTTGTTGACCGTTCGACCGATCGATCGGCCTAACCAATGTGATGTTATCACACCAGTGTTTTTTGACTAGAGTAATGAATAAGACGAGTCAACATTCAGTATTCTTAAACCCCGTTTCTTAACAAAATATGTTCGTTTTTCTCTTTCTTGGTCCATGCGGTGTTTATTTCTACTTTTGGACTGCCTAACTTTTCTCCTGGATTTGGGTAATCTTATTCCTCGAACGGCTATTAATCCCGAATCCAAATCCCACTTGGAATGACCTCAGTCGCTCTGTGATTTGATTACTCTGGAAAAAAAACCGAACACCGTCTCTATAGCATTCTATTCGGATAGGTCTCCCGAATTTCGCTTACCGCGATCACCATCACGGGTCAGTGTGAACGGCAAGCAACATTTCTCGGAAGATCGAACAGTTGGCTAGAATCACAAGCTTCTTTTCACTCACACTTTAATGGTCGTCTCAAGTCGCCCGTCTATAACCCAATTGGCCTTAAAATCGTAACATCGATTGTTAACTCGTCTACCGTCCTCGCAGTGTGTGTGTGTGTGTGTGTGTGTGTGTGCATTCCTTGTCGACTAAGGGATCTCTGAATGTCATGGACAATGTTGTTCCAATATGGAGCAAATACAACGGCCGCTATATGGCATTTTTTTATTCACGTGATAGACTCGTAAACATTACGAAATATTTGTTATCGTTCAATCGATTCAGGAATCGCATACCCAAAGATCAAGAGAGTTCGATCATTACTTCTGACAAGGAAGAGTGGAAAAAACGCATGCACTTATTTTGACTCGAATTTACAACCGATTCTATTTCTCAACTGATACTGTCCGTTCTTACTAACCCATTCGAGGGAATCCATATTGAACAGACTAAAAGGATTCGTTCAGTAGTCAAAATCAGATCGTTTATATTGTTTTTCTACGCTTAGCACTTACTAACCTCTCGGCCTATGGATCGGCGTGATTTATGCCATGTCATCATAGTTGTGTTGATATTTTATTGGAGTCTTGTCACTTACGAGTCCATTTTGACTTTCGTTACAATCAATAAAGCATTTCCGGTGCTTCGGGGACATTACCATCTTGTCGAGGGTTACTTCAAGCCCAATGGTGGAATAATTTAACGTATTTACCTGATATGCAGCGCTTAGCGTTATGGTTGATGCTACCAGTTAACAGGCAGCATAGAGAGAATTGTGAAAAATTTTCGTCGAGAACTGATACAGAGGACGTTGCGTTCAGCATGGAATTAGCTAGTCGTTTGGCGAGTTCACTTTTTACGAATATTCTGTTGCAGTTGCTAACGGAATGAAGTGGAAAGATTTCTAATGAAGCATTTAAATAATTTTATTCCCTATTACTCATCCAGGGTCTGTCTTTTGACACGAAACTGACCACTAAACTTATTCACGAATCAAACGGGGCACACTGACAAAACCGGGAAAAGTGTTCTAGTTCATTAGATTTGTAACATAAGTTCGGGCTCTGCTCGCGTCAGGCGCATTTCGTGATGTGAAAACCAAAGCAACATGGTTACTCGCTTAGGAATTTTAAGGATCCCGTGACACTTTCCTGAGTTTTCCCTTCGAAACAGGCGAAGAGACGGCATTCAATAGATGAACGAGTATGTTAAGTCCCAAAGACGAACTGATGGTTGAGGGCGTTCATTTTTGAGAAAAAAAGCATGAAATGTTTTGAAACTAACAAGCTGGGATGATTTTCTCAAAATATTTTAAAAATGAATGATTGAGAACGTATTCGCAAAATCATTAAGATTTTAGTCAATCTGAAATCCACCAATGTTTTGAATTCTCCAGGGAGAGGGGTTGTGAAGACTTATCTAGAATGAGCCAATTTAATGGAATTTCATTCAAAATAAATCAGGTTGTTACGATTTATCAATAATTGTGTCCAAGGTATTAATCAAAGGATCACCAAACGACACATGAATATCAAATAAACTCAAAAGCAAACACATTACACACTGCGCATACAACAATGAATCAGACGGAACAATGATGCTCGAATTACTCACGTGATTTATTAGCTAAGCGTTTGTGTTTCTACTCAAGGCCCCCTGGTGTATTAAATGATCTTGTTATCAACATGTGACTGGATTAGTATCAAACTGAGTGAACCTTTACCAGTCAAACTTAAGATGAGATGTGAACGTCTGAGAATCATTTAACTCAGAACGTACTTCTATCAATCGAGCAAAGCAAAGATGTAATTTTTCAGTCGACATCAATTGTGTGTTACCGATAGATTGGACTATCGGTTGTTCATACAATGTAGGTCATTTGCATATATATGCAGAAAGTTGGAGTTGACCGTTCGTCACTTGTCGTCCCCCTTTACCCGGAGTAATTGATGGCTTTGGGACTTCGTATCCGACATTTTGATCCGATCAAACTGCGTTGTACTTTTACGTGATTTGGGCTACCCCTGGTGGGAGCGAAGACCAGTAAATTTGTTCTGATATTCAGATCAGCTTACAAGTTCAGAAACGAAAGTTTCTTCAAAGTTCGTATCGAGGATCACAGACATTTGAAGCTGTCAAGTCTAATTTGGTCCACAAAGCACCTGCAACTGATAACTCATAGACCTATACAGGCCCCAATCTGAATGTCTTGCCGAATACACAAACACAAGTTTCCATCATGCTTCCCTCATAACGGAACTACACTGCAAGTACCACACGAAATCCGCGCTAATGCGAGTTCTTTGAGTGATAAACAATGCAGATCAGTGGAACAGAATGTTCCTTATTCACGGTCGAAGATAAATCTTTGAAGACAAAGAACTGTGATAAGATGACGAGAATTGTACGGCACAACAGAAGGTCAGTCTACGTTCAGGAAATCAGTTTGTGGGAAGAAGAGGGAATTTACTAATCCTTAATTAGGTTTGTCTAAAGCTGTGGTTTGACACATGTTATTGAATTGGAACACTCCTAATAACGTGGCTTTCCAGGATGAAGAAACAGCCTTTTTTTATGACACACATATGGTACTGCTATGGCCGGCGGTGGCCAGACGCTTAAGGTCGTGAAGTTTGGTCATGAAGGTCGCGGGTTCGAATCCCCCCCCACGGCCGGTCAACTTACCCACTTGGAACAGAACGAGACCCGGCAACCATTGGGTCTAGAGGTGATTGTATAATCACATTCATTCGGCAAGCCATGCGATAGGTTCAACATAACTGCAGATCGCTCAATGGATAGGCCAACAACAGGTTAGCAAATACACCGACACGAAACAAACAAACTACGAAGAGCATTTTGATTACCGAAATATTACTCCGATTGAAAATGCAGACTTGGAACCAACCCACATACTGTCAGAACCAAGGCAAACAAAGACAGCCTAAGTCTCCACCCCGGGTATTTCATTGCGTGTACACCATGTGGGACCGATGTCATGTGTTGATAACCGTGAGCCAAAACATTCAAGAAGCCGATTTATCTTCAGGAAGCGGATGGTACGATGTGAGCAAACAAGCAATAAAGTTCTCATGAGGTCCTGGTCGATGAAGTCCCCATTTACATTACACATTGTGCACCAGCTGCACAGGTGATAACGTGAATAAACACACGCCGGATCCGTTGGGACATTATGTGGTTGTGCACCGCGCTGAGTTGCAAGGTCATGTTCGCCGGTTCCCTGTTTTCTTGTGCACAGAGCCCTCTAAACTATCGGGTGTGTTCTTTACACTGAATTTATACATCAACCATGTCATAAAAGTGCATGTGAGTAGCTGAAAGTAAGCTTCCATATTAAAGGATTTTTTACAAGTTTTGATTCTAAGCTTTACTGATTTCAGACTTTAAGTTAGGGTTTTAATTAACCTCTCGACCTCAACCAATAGGACTTTTGACCTAGCAAAATTAAAACTTGCTTTGCGGATTTTGATTCTTCGGGCAATTCGCCTTGATGTTCACCCGGAGTACGTGACTATCAGATGACTCGGTACCAAAGAGACACCATTAAAAAAGTACAGTTCTATCACTATTCCATGTACGATTTTAACTCGCCGATTTGATTCTTGGTTTTCTTAATTTGTCGAACTTTTCGTTCCTTTTCCGGCCGGACACCTGGTCCGATTCCGAATCTAATTGTCAAATTGTCTGAGGAATAGAAAGTTATCATAGACTTGCGCGCTTCTCGCAGTTGCCTGGTCCAGAATTCGAACCTTACGCAAAATGAACTTAAGTCCCTCTTGAGCCTAGTAAACCATGCACAATCCAAGAAGTCAAACTTATCAAACCAAATGTCATTGTCGCAACGTCAGACACCATCCCTGTACGGGAGAAAGGGTAAGTAGAAGTCTGGTTTCGATTTCGAAGTTGTTCAAGGCCGATATTAGTGGCAAAACACATCCAATGGAGAAGATCGCATTAGACGGCACCCACCCACACACACACACACACGCAGTGACAATGTTACCCGAGCATCAAAGTTCGTCGATTAGAACATTATGCAAAAGCTGCAGTGTGGGCTAAGGTGAAAACAACTGTACAAAATCAGCGAATAATGACTCAAATAATTGATCCACCTGTGATTACAAACAATTAAGTAAACCTTATATCGTGTTTATTTGGATTTAGGTGGTACACCAAATTAACCATCTCGTCGCATTTAACCTTGACACTGCAGCATCTCACACACGAACACGCTCATATACTACTTAATATAATGTTAGTAACATGAAACCCATGAAACGTAGTTGCAATGAATTGGACTCGCTTTTGTGCATTCCCAGCCTCCAATTCCGAGTTGATTTTGTCCATTTCCAGTTTGAGTTGTTCTTGTTGACATTGCAAATCGTGCCACATGCCAAGCTGCTTTGTCAACGACGCAGAGGTAGATTGGGCTTGTGCATTTGCGTTGTTCCATGTGATCAATGCCTCATTATAGGGTCTTTCGTTGGGAAATGAAAAGACGGTATCGAATACAATTCGAGGCTGTAATGGGATATCCAAAAATTCGAAATTTTACTCATCTTTCGGTCTTAGTCGACCATGTCATTCTGAGGTTGCTTACTGGCATGAATAACTAAACTAGAATAGAAGACAACAGGTGAATACTCTACTTCGTCTATTTCACGCGATGTTGTATGAAATTCTCCGGAAACAGGGATGAGGCAGCGGGAGATTTGGACCGATTGAAAACAACCGAACATGTCCTGTTTCTAAAACTACTCAAACAAACATGTACGTATTATGTAATATATGCATGTTTCTTGAAGCAGATAAAGCGTCATTGGAATCGAGGCAAAACCGTAAGCGAATGCAAAAGAAGGAGGTCTTTGGGTAGAGTGCTCAACTTGTAATGTCGCACCTCTCCATCCCAAGCCATGATTAGTTTGAGGCAGTTTCTACTTAGCTGCTCAGGTTAAAATTGAGGGCTATCTTAGGACAGCATTTTTATAATTTAGTTAGAAGACTGAATTTCCAAAGCATCCGAGTGAAAATGTTGGCCATTAACTATCAGAAATTGATAACCAGGTTTCCAATTAGTACGCTTTTCGATCATTCCAGATGAGGCGTTTCATGGTAAACAAATCAACTAACCAGAAATAGGTCATATCCAAAGCCTTGGTCGTACTTGGGCTACCTGCACAGAAGTCATCTGTCAGTAGGGGTCGATCACTGTGAGCTAACGGCCCGTGGCCTTGCGAATCAGTGACGGATATGTGCAGTACCATCATGTGGTGAAGTTCAACAAACCGTTCAGAGCCTTCCCGGTAGCGTAATGGCTAAGGCGTTCGACTCAGAATCGTTCTTCCCGAATTCGCGTGCTAGTTAGGGCGCGTGGTGGATATGCACTGATTGACGAACGAGCTAATATTGGAACGGTCATTAGGCAGCAGGAAATTAAGCGTAGCTCTATCTTTATTGGTGACTGCATTGACACCAAAAACATTTTGACTTATGATGAGCCGTTGTATTTTACCGAGACCATAGTACGTGAAGTCGTCATTAGGAGAAACAAAACGAGAACAACTTACCCAACATATTCTTGGTTTCGACGATTCTGTTTCTGTGTTTCATTTGTAATGCTATTCTAAATATAAAATAAGAGAACGAACAAGGATTCTCTGTTGCTCAATTTTCTCATAAGAAGCCTACAATATTTAATTGAACGACAGTAGTTATCTGTTAATAAGTGAGTCTTATTGAAGACCATACTTTCCTGCGTCAATCCCTTGTGCTTTGTTTGTTGTAACTCCGTTGTTATCTGTCATTTCCTCTAATAACGAGAGGATAGTTAACAACAATTTTCAGGAATGGACCCGAGGCCAACATAGGACTGCCAAATAAGAAGAAGGTTGACCGATTGTGGGAGGATTCGAGCCAGCAAACTGCATGCCAGTAGACCACGAACTTATCCGTTCGACGACCGCCGATTGCAGAGGTCAAGTGTACTCGTAAATCAGAATGAGTTATCCCGTGTTTGACAACTGCCGTGTTAGTCAAACGGTCGGTACATTAGAAATTGAAAGGGTTTCATGAAAGAACCGAATAGAAAGGAAATGGTTTGATAAGTGTAGCTAATTCGAGGATAAAAAAAGAACATTCTGACCCCGTTGAAAAACTGCCATTTTTTAGAATAATCTTTGGATATTGATTGCACTCACGACTTCTATCCTCACAGAAACAATCAAAAGTGCAAACAAGTTTACACACATGGAATGGAATTATTAAGCCAATTCTGATGTCGAAAAGTGATGGTGTTTCATTCAAAACTGTGTTTGTTTTGTTCCATTCAATTAATCCGTGGGTTGCATGTAACTATCCGGTCATGAGATCGACTGATGCGCATCTTTGTCCTTGATTTGAGTCCTTCCTGATGGATCCAGTATTCGTAGTCTTCATGGATTGAGTAGAGGATTATCGATTTAAAAATGCTCATGCTCGCATATTATGCCATTGATAGAGTGACAGGTTGTTCGTTGCGTACGAACTCCCTGTTCCAGCACGAAATACACCCACTTTCATCAAATTACATAATGATGCAATGTAAACCGGTTGGCTTCACACGAAAAGTCACAATGACGATGCGACTTTGTACATAATACTAATACCACATTTCCAGTTCAGTAACCCCTTGGATAGCCATGTTGTGCAATGTCCACGGAGCTTCTTATGTAATAACCATTTTTCGAGTGCTCTGTGTCTTTTTTCTCATGGTCCGGGCCACTTTATGTCTTGTAGCCTTCACCAGCTGGCACAACTTACCGAACTTCAAGTGATGTGCGTGACCGTATCTGATCGCTGCTAATTTCCTGACGGGTGGACTTCTAAATTCATGCAATTCGGATATTAGATAGATGTGGAGAGTGAGCACAGACATTTCATTCGCATTCTTGCTATTACTTTACTTTGGCCAGCGGTGGCCAAACGGATAAGGTCCTGCCGTTGGGACATGAAGGTCCCGGGTTCGAAACCTCCCACTGCCGGTCAAATGCCCCACGTGGCAGCCCTCTGCTGACCGCGTCCCCCCTCCTGAAAGATGGTGTGCATTGTTGTTTTATTAATAAAAAAAGTAAAAGATAAAACATGAAAGAGATTAAAGATAAAAAAGCCGGGATTACCAGAGTCAGATTCTCAAAAAATACTCCCAGTGCTCAACACCGAGTCGAGGGAATGGCAAGTGGGATACGCAAACGGACAGTGCAGAAACACTACTCAGACAAAAGGGGTTAGTAGTAAGTCAGATGAAAAAAGAAATGGGTTTAAAGGGGGAACAGAAGGATGGATAACAATGAGAAATGGGACCTTTTTACTTTAGACATCATCAGATTAGTCTAAAGTCAACTAGCATCTACTTTTGCGGGCAGAGTAAAAGGCTGAAATGTGTAATTGACAAAACCCCTGCAATGGGAAGAATTTTGTCCGATAGTCTATGATGAACGCCTCCAGCATGCTGACTGTATGGCCCGTCGCGCTTAAGCGCATACTTATCGCGGATGTGGAACAAAACTGACCAGATTTTTCCAACAGGTGCAAAAGGCGTTTCCTTTCTGTCAGAGGACTACCTCTAGTCTCTTCGACAAGAATCAAATTAACCGTGACGAATTTCTGTCGGGTAGTGAAAGATAAACACAGACGTTTTCTTCCTTAAGATGTCAATGAATGAATACCTTCTTTCATGATTCTGCAGGTCTTGGCAGGGATAATAAAATGGATTCCGGGTGCCTTTCAGAATTCTTACCGTATGTCCGCTGTGGACAGAACAAGGTCCGAGAATTGCGGAGTTCCTTAGACAGTCCGTCACAGGTAGTCTTCTTTTTTTATCCATTGAATTTAGACATTACCAATTCTCTTATTTGGACAGTCCAAAAGGAACGCTGAAAATGGGGACATTGTTGAAATTAAAATGACTTGGAGCAAACAATGCTATCTAAGATTCCATCCGAAGTTCATTCGAGATTCAATTTTGCGAAATGAAATTGGCCTTTATCCCAATTATAAAATGTCCCAACTGAAGACTACAATTAGACGTTCAGTGTTGGCATGTTTGCAGTACAACCATCTCAGTTGCTATTGTGCGTGACTAACAAGTTATTTATCAAACCACGTGAAAACGGGTGGCAAATTCAATCAACTACGCTCGACTTGTGTAATGACAAACCTATTGTCCTCATCTCAGCATGTTCAGCTTACCAAATCCGAATCTATTTTCACAATACGACGACGTTTATCAATGCGTTCTTTGTTCAGTTCCTCGTTTACCCGAGTCAAGTTAGCCAAAGCTTCGTCACGCTGAAAAAAAGAGAAGCAAATGTATTATTGGACATTTTGTTGAATTATGGGAGCTTTCGATACTTTCTTCTAACGATTCATAATCGTTATTGCTATTAGCTTACACTTTCCAAAGATCAAACATCTCCAAATAGCGGTTCGATTGCAAAGTTGTTCTCTCACAAGGAGAAGCTCTTTAACTTTATTACTATTATCAATACTATAACGTTTACAGTCTTTACTGTTATCCTAATATATGCACCTTGGCTAACTTGCTGGTGCTATGAAATCGGAGAATTGTAGTCGACGATTTCGTGGAACTAGTTT
>LUCM01001362.1:212992-228034 GCA_008360955.1 Fasciolopsis buskii
AACAAGCACATGCTAGCTAGCATAGACGACCTCTAAATTCCCGTGATCAGCTATCCCTGGTAGTTTTATTTGGTCTCGATGGGCTTCGTACTACGTAACTGTCTAAATCTATACACATCGGAATATATTTTGAACAGAACTGCATGAAGTGTGATATGCAAGAACAATTTTTCAAATGACTGTAGGGATTGAAATCTTGTGCAATTTTCATCTTGACATATCGTTTTTGACACTACCAAGCACAGGAAATTCCAACTGCTAGATGGTAACACGAGCGTGCATGCATGCATGATAATGTTAGTACACTTTTTGTCACAATTACGGTCTCGAACGAAAAATAACGTCAAACATGTCAGCTGGATGCAAGTTTACTGACGCAGTTCCCCGTAGTCTTCGTCTATCACCTTTTACTTCCTTTATTAATGAAATATAAATCATTTTTCAGGAAGGGATCCGCGGCCAACAGAGGTCTGCCAAGTGGGGAAGTTGACCGGCAGTGGGAGGATCCGAACCCGGGACTTTTACATGCAAACTCCGCGACCTTGACCGCTTGACCCCAGCCAACCAGATAGACACGAGGTTTGCCGATACGTCAAGTCGATTGGGACAGAAATTTCTTAGACTTCAAGTGTCAAATAATTTCCATTGCTTGGACAGTCAAAACATTTGAGTATGATACTCGTAGTAATTGCAAACTTTTTAGTGTAACCGTGAATTACGTCCGCTTTTCAATGGCTGCTTTTATAGTCGTTCGGTGGACCCACTCACACTTCACTTTGAGTCAGTGATAGCATTGGAGATTCAAGTTGGATCTACTGTATCCTATTCTTCATTTGTTGTTGGTCGAGTTCTAACCTCTCTTAACAATTTTAATTTGTCCACGTGATTTTTTCGAGTCCGCCGACACAAACAATGTTAGTTAGGTCACGTGAGCGAATGTAAAACAGAAACTGCGTCCAAACATTGTAATTTGTTAAAATGATCAAACAGTGATGTGGTATTTACTTGAAGCCAAGTAACTTGGATTTCAAATTTGCAACGGAGCAGGTAGTTGTTATTATAATGCCTAGAAAAGATCAGTTTTTGATTGCAAAAAATGTGGTAAGCTCGCCAATTGTCAGATACTGATCAATTTGAAGCTACCATGGAAACAGAGGCAGCCGGTTTGAACGAGATTTGGTGGTGGGACGATGTGTAAATTGTAAAACTGGTGTGGTTTGTAGAACTCTTTCACTGCGTCTCATTCAAGCCAAGACAATTGGGATCGATGAAGTTAACATTCCCAATAAAATGGCCACACTCGATGGCTTCGTTTCATATCTATATTCAACGTTAGACGGTGAACAGCAGGTCAAACCTACTGACCGCTGTCTTTCTCCAAAAAGTACAAGTTGCTATAGAAAGAATGAATATGGAACAGGAAAAAAGACTGGACCTATAGAGGGCGGGAAACGAAAACAATGCAGTAGTCTGTGTGTACGAACACATTTTTCAATCATTCTGATTCAATGGAAAATGGCAACACAATCACCACTATTCATCGTTCACTGTCATATCCTTCAGTGTCTCCAGCCAGCTAGTTGACAGGTCTTTTGGCCTCCAGTGACGAAGACCTGGGACATTTACTTTGCCTAAGTTCGGTGTACATTTTCGCATTCCACCTTATCACGTCATCTTTTGAACTCTACGTAGATTCTTTCACTGCGTGTGAAGAATGCAAAATAACATTCAGTATAACAATACTTGCATTAGTCGACGAAGTTTATTTCGTGCTTTGTGCTCTGTGATAGAATATTCCTTATTAAATATATTGAATCAGACTACATGTAGGTTCCAACAAACAACAAAATATTCAATAAACCAAATAGGTTGTAGAACAGATGAACGGGACTGGAATTCATTGACCCATGTTGTTGAATCCGGATTCCCAATCTTGGTACGTGTATGGACTTAAATCAGGGGGTATCCGCGTAGTTAAAATGTGCAGAATGCCACGAGACTAAAGAAGTTAAAACTCCACAACCAGATGGCCATAAGCAAATAAAAGGGACAATTTCCCAGTTCGGGCGCGTGGTGGATATGCACTGCTGATAATGATTCCTAACAAGGATGAAACAGCTGTACAGTGCTTCCATGGTTTCTTTATGGTCAGTTGAGCGATGATATCACATGGTGAGTTATTTCATGTAAACATTCAATCCCCTACTACTAAAATGTATCAAGTAATCAAGCTCTGTAGGTCATATCCAAAGCCTTCGTTGTACTTAGGCTACCTGCACAGAAGTCATCTATGAGTAGGGGTCGATCGGTCTGAGCTGGCGGACAGTAACCGTGCAAATCAGTGACGGATATGTGCAAATGCATGTGGTGAATTTGATCAAACCGTTCAGAGCCTGCCCGGTAGCGTAATGGCTAAGGCGTTCAACTCAAATTCGTTCGTCCACAGTTCGCGTGCTAGTTCGGTTGCGCGGTGGATATACACGCTGATGAATGCTAACAAGGATGAAGCAGCTGTACAGTGCTTCCATGGTTTCTTTATGGCGAGATGAGCGGTGATAACACGTGGTGAATTACATCATGAAAAAATTTCATAGATACCAATCGCGAAAGTTTAAGGATTATAGCTTTTAGTTCAAGGTGGGCTATATAAATTGGAAGCAAGCATCCGTGGGAGTATGAATAATTGTTGCTACTTATATCCCCGCACTGACGATGCCACGATGTTACTGATCAGGACACGCTTGTGATCTTTACGACGAGCTTAGTGTCCAGAGCCTTAAGAAACCTCGATCATCTAATTTCGTCAAAAATGCTCCAGTGAAATCGATGATGTTCTCTGAATTTTGGTCTAAGGTCGGAAAGCACAAATGTGGCAATCGATCATCATTTTCCAGTCATCTCTTCGATCTTGAATACTTGCTTGTTTACGAAAGGGGTTATCACACCACCCATAGATCAAACTTTGTAGCCAGTGCAAAGGTTCCACGCTGTGGTTGCGTCAAAAATCCAGGACGATTTTTATCTTTTGCGGTTTGGAAAGGTTTGATAGCACGGCATAATGTGGAATTAACCGAATCTGAGCCACCATGCATGAGTGATCGATGTAACAGACAATGTAACGATAAGTCAATCCGCCTATATAAGTAGTAATATTATCATCAGTATTAGTATTAGTATTAGTATCTTTACTAATGAAATTCAGATGATGGTCATTACAGTCCACAACACATCAAATTCAAATACCTGTCTGAGGGAAACAAATCCCTCGGGAATTCGTGGACACATCAATTCAAATTAACAGTCGACAAGTTTGCTCTGATCGGGTGCAAGAAATTTGAATCATATTACAATAAGTAAATAATAATCATCGGTAAAACACTACCTTCTTCCATGATTCGTGGGCGGCCTCTCGAAGTTCGTTCAGGTGAGTCTGTCGTTGAGCTCTTGTTCCAAGACACCGATTCAGATCGGCAATTCGTTTTTCATTTTCTGAAACCAGTTGCCCCTCTTTAGTGCTGCAATTAAAATTTGAAAAGACCTAAATTTACATCACATTAGACAAATGATTGTCTTCTCAGTGAGACTATGGCTTTAGAAAAATGCACGGTCACTTTGGCATTGTGAGCGACTTGGTTTTGAGGTCAAGTCCCAGCAAAAAACGGTTTTGTTTGTCTAAGTAACAATATCACCGTTTAGGCTGAAAGTACTCTAAGATGGATGGAGCCAAATAGGAACGAGACTGTGCATATCATAAATCAGATGGCTGACCACTCATCCGCGAGTTTATTTATCATGTTAGCTTATCCCATATGAGCTAAGCCAATTCCCATGTCTCTTTCTGGGATTAAACATGCATTTCCTCAGTTCTGATTATTGATCTTTGAATTCCGTAGTGAGACATTACAAAAGTTGTGTATCATGCTTGTTGAAGCTGTACTTGACAAACAAGCATCATCTACAGGTCCTATTGCGATAACGACCTTCGATTTTAGCTCTCATTTATCCTTATTCCCATCTAACATTTATCTATTGGCAGGGATTTCAGTAGTTTATTTCGGAATTGCTTAAAATAACTTATTTGCAGAATATCCTGAAGGTATGGACGCTTCCATTCCCATCAGTTCTTTCCTTTAACCTAAAACTTCGGCTCGAATTTGAATCCTTGAAAACCAGTATGTTTACCAGTCTCTGTTCTATACCTGGGAAGAAGATCTCACCCGAACAGGCGGTGGAATTACAGAAACACGATACAGAAACCACGATACTCTGCTGTTTCAAATTGTTCGACAAGAATCAGCGATTGCATTTTGTGCAGCCTGTACTGCCAAAAAAAATGCTGGCTTCTACCTTGATCATTCTTGTAAACTCCAAATCTCATTCATTCAAATCTTAGCTCGCTTGGCTTTGCTGGGCGCTATTCTATACATCTTCATAAGACTGGGCAATTGCGTCAAATGAACATGCTTGGTGCAGTAGTGTCACACACACGCTTTCCATTTGGAAAGTCAGACCTCAAACCTTTGGAAAAGTACGGTGCGTGTGTGCCCCTAACGAGATTTATTAGGAGCGAAGCTCAACTTTGGTGCTCTCGAGTGTAGGTTTGACCTGATTATTCGAAGTTTGTGCATGACTGGAGAAGTCAGCCAAAAAATTACCATCAACCTAACACAAACTACTCATGAGTAGTTGCAAGTTACGCGTTAATGTCACTTATAGTTCAGTTATCATTCGATTCCTTTTCGTCCTTGTTAAAGCATGATTGCATCTCGCATGGGCATGTTACCAGAGAAAAATCGATCTCACCGCAGCTGGGACATCTCTTTGGCCAAATCATTCGATTTCTCCTGCAACAGAGTAACTTCTGTCCGAAGTTTTTGCAAATTTCCTCTCTGTTCTTCGATATCACCCTCATTCATTGTATGCACTTCTTGCTTTCGATCTGGAATGAATTGGGCAGTAGGTGGGAATGGGAACTCCTTCCCAGCGCGGGACTAAGCACCTTTGAGTTCTTGTAGCTTCATATGTCCAAATTCAACAAATTTATGCTTGACTGCACACAGTTTTATGGTTTCGGTCTCGAAAAGTTGTTGTACACATAACCTGGCGTTCTCCTACATAAGGTAGAAATCGATGCGACGAGTAGATACGGACAATTTACCATAGAAATGAAACTGTGGCGGATTTCATTAATTTGATGAGCTAGTTGGTCCATGTCGGACAACGACTGATCGTTGATGGACTCTTCTTCATTTCATCCGCAGGTTAACAAATGACGAATACTTACTAATTTCTTTCAATTTCATCACATGAAGGGTGCTCATTTTAAGTCAGTTTCCGTGTTTCCTTTTTATTGTAATGAAGCTGAAAGCTGGATGAAAAAACAAGTAGATCTTTGTAATGAGTTATTAGCAACGAAGGCGTGAACTCAGCTGTGGTTTACCCGATGAATGTGATCGAAGCTGGATAATTTCGACACGCTTTATGACAAGATCAAAACAATAAGAGTTCCAAATACGAATTGGAAATGGGACTATGCTTGTTTACAATACTATGTATTCCCTTGATATTGCAAGACAACCGTCATTCGTGGGTCGTGTGTTTGCTTGTGTGGGCATGTGTGCGCGTGTGCATGTATGTGTGCATCACCAACGGAATACATGGAGGAATTAATTGCCATTCTACGTCGAATTCAATTCAGTGTAAAAGTGTCGCACTGGCCAACGTATCATTGTGGTATTCTCCGATGCACAGATTCTCACTGTGACATCCTGATGGCTTCAGATAAACGGGACGATGATATTGTGAACTGACCAGTGGTGAGGAGGCGGATAAGATCTTAACGTTTGAACCTGAGGATCGCGGGTTCGAATCGTCCGATCGCTTCCCTACGTTTTAGCCCTCTATTGGCCATGCTTCCCTTCCTGAATGATGATGTACACTTTCGTTTTATTAATCAAGGAAGTAATAGAGATAAAAGATAAAAATTTCATCACAGGAACCTGTTTGTGAGTTTGGTGACCGGTCGTGCCCGTAACGAATGAGTTCATCAAGTAACCAGTACAGTTTACCTCTGACTAAACGTGATCGTCACTCATCTGAACACCGCCTGTAGATTCTGTACCATCGGAGTCTTGGCGAACCACAAAAACAGCCAGCAAGAAAGAGGGCAAAAGAAACAAGATGCAAAATTTATCACACATGCCACTTCTTACACTTGGCATTTTCATGTCATCGGCTATCCATTGAGACTTACGGTTCCTCCATGGACCGAATATTAATCGGTTGCCAAGCCGAATTAGAGGGTTTATTTAGATGATCCTACCTAGAGTCTTTGACGAAATGGTCTAGCATGCAAATCGGAAGGACGACCTTAGGGCCACGTAACTCAGTGGTGATCGATGACTAATGGCTCTGTTCATGTGTCCTTCGGATGGGGATAGATATCCTGGGTGCCCAGTGCACCTCTCTGCCACAGATGTTGGTGATTATATAACCCCATGTTTTGTACGCCATCTATTATTGATCCAGAACCAGGACTTAGCCATCTACCCTAGGTTAATTACCAAACACCAGGCAACTGGATGGAGGGCGCCGGGCTTTCGTCTTCGTCCTCGCACTTAGCGGGAACCCTTTCGCCACACGAGGAAAATGCATTGGACTTCCACAGAATAGACTATTTGAGACGCATGGTTATTTGGGTGCGTCTCAAAAGGTATTGTGAGTGAGTAGCCAACCCAGAGCCTGAGATGCTCACCTCCGACCATGTTGAGGCAATAAGAGGATGATTTTTATGCAATCCAACTACACTGATGTATGTGGCAATTGCTGTGGGCATTGGGGACGAGTGGCCATCACGTGACAGTCTTTTAGAATCCCTCAGGAGCAACTGGTCTGACTTGTGGCAGCATACGCAAGGTTCAGAAACGTAATACATAATTCTAAGTTTAATCCCACAGTTCAGCTGGTCGTGAGTCTGTCGAAAAGTTGTGATTGGTTTTTTGATCGCCACATTTCACTGGCCATATGAGAAGAAAAATGAAATGTAAACTGTTTTTTAGCGTTCCAGTTAACAAGACGACGTCTTTGACATTCTTCCAATCCACGGATAGGAACGAAAGCATATGTTCATGTCCGTCCTTATATGGCCCAGAAGTCTCGTCATTTAAACAAAAGAAGAACTGACGCAAGGTGATTCTTGTCGAACGTCCAGAACACACCATCAGCTGCCTAGGAAATCTCAAAGTGGCATTACAGTTGTACAAGTAAGCGTTTTCGGTATCTTGGACCCGTTTAGTTGCTGAGCCGGGCATTTTGTTAGTCTTTTAATTTCTAGTCTGTCGGTTAGCTAGAAAATCAGTGGCTTAGTTATTTTGTCATTTAATTGACTGATTAGTTATTTAGTTAGGTACTTAGTTTGTCAATAAAAGAATGAATTTCTTTTCCAGCACACAATAACTTGTTTTCATCATCATTCTTTTTGGGTCACAGAATTAGGTGGCCAGCAGTGACACAAACCAAACCCGAAAACACTATTACTTAAACTAGAACAAAGTAGTTAGTTTCCTCCTAGCCATCTCTAAAGGGTATCAAACATCAACAGCGGTTTTGAACATTCTCCAACCCCTACTCTTAAAGTGATTCCTTGGAACATTAAGATAACATTTTTCAAGGAGGAAGTTGATTCCAATTAACGATGCACTTTCCAAGTACATTTCGCCCCTTCCTTTATCATGACGTCCTGTGATGTTTCGCGCGATAACTGTGACAAGCAGGTTGAAAGCAGCCATCGATACTTGAAAATGAATTATGGAAATGCATCTTCAGGTTCATGTACCGACGAGGGGGCAAAGTTGGTCGAGTGATCACGTAAGCACCAAGGATGATCGATAAAAGCAGAAAGTGATTTTGAGAAACGAATACGAAAACTATCAAGGCAGAGGTAACAGAAGGATAAGACTTGCCTATGTGGTTTGTTTTTCAAAATTATCTGTGGGAATCACGTTATTAAATATTTTGTATTGTATTGTACAGGCTTATGCGTACAATATATAATGTCGCATTTCAGTTAAAAAACGTAAGGGTAAAAATATCACCTCGTGAAAATTTGAAAAAACCAAACTCAACGAGGAATAATCAGAGCACATTACGGTAGGTTGGCCAGGAATTCGGTTGAAACACGGTCATGGTTTGTCAAAATTCGTGCTGAATATGGGACAGTGGAGTTCCTATAGACATTAATTTTAGAGGGTATGGAACGAAAAGCGGATCATGTTAAAATATGAGTGCAGCACTTTGAAATATCGTTGTGCACAGGATGCGTGGGATCAGAAAGAAGTTTGTGAACGAATTTCTCACATGCTGCTAAGTGCTGATCACATAGATTGAAGGACAATTCAGCTAGTGGTATGAAGGACAAATGGCTAATAATTGACAGTCCCGGCGAAGAATTTTAAAGTCTTCTTTTAGTAAACCTGGGAAAATAACAGGAGAACAGTAAAGAAGGATTGGCAAAACACATTGGTATACAAATCGCTAGATGGTGCTTTGTTTCACCTTCTAGTGTCTAAGCCTCCTGATTTGAAATGACAACCATTGGAGATTCTTTACACAAGGAGAAATGTGAGTAGTCCACCTCAGATTTTTATCAATAGAAACCCCAAGATATTTCACAGAATCAACCCTGGTAAGTGTTTCTGAGTTGACCGTCAGAGCAGGCACTAGGAACTCATCAAAAGGTTGTTGGTTATTATTCCATTGTAGTTTTATTACACCTTCGTTGCCCTACTCGATCCATATTAACTTTGCAGTAAAATGGTCAAACACTGGTTTGAGATTGCACAATGGTCACGTGAAAGTTTGATAGACCTTAGATGGGAACTATGATTCAAAGGCGAGGATATTTTTTGGCTTTTCTTTTTTGGTTTTTTTAATTGGTTAAATTGCCTTCTTGCAAACTTATTGATCTGTGCCGACGTCGACAGCACTACAAAGCGGGGTATTACAACAGTTCGTTGATATATTCTATCCCACAATTCCTAGCATACGAACTATTCAAAAATGTGAAGTCAAGCAACCACAAAATGAACAAAATCTTCGAAAAACGGGTTGAATTATTGAAATCAGTCGAATTGCACAAGCTTACTTCGTTTGTCTTCACTTTTGTCCGCAGTTTATGCCCAGCTAAGAGATTAACACTTTATTTTCATGGTTGTCAAAGTTAGTCTTCTAATCTGAATCTCATATTTTGTCCAAGTATTCGTTTTTCCCGGTTCAAGAGGATACATATACATATATAAACTGTAAGTTGCATTATTGAAGACCAAAGCAAAAGGAACAAAATATTTACATGTAGAGGAGAGCAGACGGTTCTAGGGATCAGATTTAGATAACACCTTCCGAATGGTTCATCATACAATGTCAACACTCAAATTATCACTGAGAATCATTAACCGTGCATATCTACCACGCTCAAACTATTTTGACTCGAATGCATTGGCCATTACACTAGCTGGGCTGATTAGTAACGGCTTATCGAACCTCACCACTCGATAAGGCGTCCATATGCGTCACTGCGTCTAGCATGCCACAGACTTTTAAAGGCGATAGATAGACTACTCCCAGATAAAGCCGAACTCCTCTGTCGAAAGCGAAGACTTTATTGCGGAGACATGTTGATGTTCAATAAACCGTTGAGAATCAGATCGATTAGCCTAGTGGCTAAGGCTTTCGTTGCCGGTTCGCATCCCAGCTCGAGTCTGATGGACGTGCACTGGTGATGATTCCCAACAAGAAGCTCCCGTACCATGATACTTTTGCGTGGCGGTGCCTGCATATATCTTTGCTTGGAGGACGATTTTTGTTGTTCACTATACAGGTTGACGTTTTCCCGGGGTTTGTATGCTTTTACCTTAATATGGATGTACTGTTGTTGTATCGGACTTGAGGAACCAAAATGTGCCCGACTTTAATGAGTTCAGTGTGCTCCGTGCACTTACGAATGGATGTTGTTCAATTTTGTTGTGATCAACCAAACCGCGACCAGTAGAATATCAATTAGAGAACACGGTAACAGAATTGTTGAGTATAACTCGGGACGATTTTCACTCTCATTCTTTATGCATCCAGCGTCTTTTAATTGTCATTGTCTGTGATACACCCTGAGAACATACGTTCATCAGGTACAAGGTCCAGAGGGCTAGTTTGTTTGGAATAAGTGTATCCAGTGCGCCGTCCATATCCCGAGCTGAATAACTTTTCTCATTATTGATGCTCGAGCTCGCACAAATACTAACTTTAGCGAGTGCATGTACCAACATCATGACCTTGGTTGAAGCGTTTTCCCGCGGACATAATAGAAACATTTCCGGTTTATTTAAGACATTTGTTATGCTCAAGTGCAACGCAGAGACTTCTGATTGACCAGACTTAAAAGTGAATCTGGGTGCCACTATGCGGTAGCGCCATTATAGAACTTGAAAATCGGATTAAGCCAACATACTCAAGCATATCTGGGGACTTCTGACATTTTGTCATCATCATGGTTTGTAGCGATAAAAATCTACGTCGTTTTGTGCACCTGTTTTGTAAATAAGTCTTGTTTGTTTACACGATTTACAGCTAGTTGACTTTCATAAACACTTTTACTTTTGCTTATTCAGTTTTTGTTACATTTACCTGAACGTTTGCTGATTTCTGCTCACCAAATGTCAAATGTTAAAGGTTCTGACGAAGTTGGTTGCAATATTCATTGCTTAACTGGTTTGACTGACAGTGTACAAACAGATGGAATGTTAAACCAACTTTCTAGTTGTCCGTAAAAGTTCCATTGGGGACCAACTGAAGTTATACATAAGTGGATCTTGGAAATCAGCTGAACTTTTCCCAAAAAGATTTTACTTGGTGTATCAGTTTTTCCGTAAACTCATCAGGTCGTTCGGCCCTGGTATTTAAATTTTTGGTGAAAATTTCATTTTTTGCAAAAATCCGGGTTATTTTTCAACGAAAACACTTTGCCTGTCTCACACTTTACATGCACAAAGTGTTTGCATGCACAAGACCGGGTATTCTTCTCAGCACTAACAACTAATAGGCAAAAAGACATTTGACATTATCAGTACCAGTGTTTGTCCGCAGAATTTTAATATTTTCGGTAACTTTCTGACATGAACTTTGCATTCTGCACCCTCGAACATGCCTTCAGTCCAGGACAAGCAACCTGACGCTGTTATCCATTCCATTTACCTAATCTCTCGTAAATTTCTGTTAATCTATGCAAATAATGTACATGTAATTATTTTTCCATATTATAGAGACTCATATTAACTTGTATAATTAAATCTTCGATTAGTCCTTAGCCCGTTTGATTGCCGTTAGATTTCAGGGAAAAATGGTGAGACAACTATGGACTTTTTGCCCCAATTTTATTTCAGTTGGATTCAAGCTGTCAGCTGCATGTGTGTTTTCCTCATTTCTTGTCATAAGCAAAGCTGGATTGTAAAGAAACTCACATAAGCCTGCGTCTATGCTGTATTCGGTCTGTTTGAAGGATGCATTGCAGGATCCTTGTGATTATTATTCTGTTTTTTGATAGTGGAGATTGCGCAGGAGGACTAATGCCTAGTGAATCAGAGAAACTGGGTTCAAAATGTCAAATATGCTTGATGCCACCGAGCCACAACGTTTTCTGTACACAAAAGGGTGTCCCTGGCTGAATAGACTATACGAGATCTTGTAGTATATTATGTTTTTGTATGGTTATGTAGAACAAGTAGGCAGGATTTTTGGACCTTTCTGATGACGCATTCTTGCTCGAGCATCAACTATTGCAGAAAACTTCATCTAGTAACGATAACGCAGCGTGTAACTTCAACTCTGAGACAGGCCATTTTGTTGGGAGGACGTAATATCCCACTACCAATCCATCGCTTCGCAAGGTGCCGACTCACTTCTCCTTCACCGACAATAAGGTTGCCAAAATAACTACGGCAAGCCGATGTCTTCAGGGTATGCAGAAGCTGTTCTTTGTCCTTAGTGGAGCTGGGTGAACCCAAGACAAGGTAATTAATTTGTTATGAGCATAATATATCATCGATGCTGATTGCCTAGAGATAGCAGATAATCAACAGAAAGCTGGTTAAAGAGAGTCACACTGAGTATTTCTCGATCGAACTGGGCGGAACTGATATTCTGCTCTTATTTACTTACCACTGGTGGCATAGAAAATTTACTATCTGCAAGTTGGCTCAATCCGTGAACTCAATGTCAGAAAACGTTTTAGAGTGTTATTTCCAAGTAGACCGCGAGAGATTAGATGATCTGTACTTCAGTAACACTGATTGAGCTTGTGGAAAAAGTATCCGAAATAGCACAGTCATTGGATTCCGTGCGAGTGGTCGCTAATACCAATGTTGCTTCAGTACTACCAAGAAATCCGCAACATTGTTCGACAGTAGCGGGTGCTGGGAACCTGGACAATGTTCTCAGTTCTGATGAATCCACCTCGTTGTGGCAAGCTGTTTTGTTTAAGGTGAATTTCAAGTCACCGGGCTGAAATCATCTATTTTCAAAAGTTCATCAAAATCTTTGCAAAGTATGATGTCAACAGCACTAAGCGACGATGTAGCTGTATTTTTTGCTGTCTTTGAGACCCACGCTTGAGTTGCTGTTTTTGACTGTAAGTTAGTAGTCGCTACTAAAGGTAAGCTACGTATTTTTGATTTAATAATTGCACTAAGTGCCATAAAGACGACTCCAATCTTCAATCTAACGTTCAGTATGTACAAAAACAATACTTCTGATATACTATCACCAGGTATGTTGCAATTATCCAAGTAATTAGACCTATCTACTTTACCCGTATCTTGCCTTGCAAGACCAAGGTTAGCTTTTGAGCTTATCCAATCCTGGAACAGAACTTTACACCTTGAAGGTCAAAACCCATTCCTAAGATAGTTACAACTTCACTCGTATAGTCAGCAAAACCCTCAGTTGGCTGCATATCGTCTTCCACATTTTCTATATCGGACAGATTTTTGACAGAGCAAGTGTCAGGGCTAATGATCCCAAATGAAGAGACAGCTATTTCCGAGATCCTCTTAATGGCTACATTGAGGAGAACAAGTGAAAGGGGATGCCCTAACGAGTTCCACTTTTCGTGCTGAACTCGGATAAAGTAGTACCGTAAGCAGAAACTAAGCTTTAAGTTACTTAATGCAGAGACTGTTCAAGTAAAATGAATTTCTTTACCGCACCTGTCATTGAGAGGCAACGCCAGAGAACTACACGATCGATTGAGTCGAACGCCGCTTTCAAATCAAGAAGGATAGAAATCATGGGTCGACCGAACATGTGACTATGTTCTATGCTCTGTAGCAAAATGAAAATTTGGTAAATATAACTGCTACCGGAGCAGAAACCGAGTTGATCCACGCGCATACACCTTTTACGGGCATACAGTAGAACAATATTTTCCCTTTTTCGTTATTAGGTCTTAAATGTTTTGATTACTTGAACATAATACCGCAGATGTCATTGTCTATTTGTTACGAGCATTGTAGTACCGTCTAAATGGACCTACTTGTTGTCATCATTTATCTTAATACATCAAGATCCGTCCCTAAGAAGGTTGGCGACATCATGAATGCCGATACCGCTGAAATATGCTTATGTGTGATTTTCTCTAGTAATATTTGTAGTTCTTTTATGATCATTAAATGAATGGATTTTATAGCGAAGCAACTTTCCCTTATGAGAATGTTAAATAAGTTTGGCTGTTTGCGCGTGTTTCAGATCATTGGGCAATTTTTATGTATCTAATGTATGCGGATATGAATATGCCTACATATGTTTGCCAGTGAACAGTTAGTCCTGTTAAATTTTTACTCTGAAAGCCAAAATATCTAAGATTATGTGCATGCATGTATGCATGCCTAAGTGGCATCGCTGGTCAATCTGTATTTATTTGCGACAGTTTTACTTTAACAAAACCACATTTATAAGGTTTCGGTTTGGTAAGACTACACAGTGTACCAGCTAATAATTTGTGGTCTTGAATGAAACTTTATTTTCAAGACCAAAACTAAAAATGTGTGTTTCTCCTTTACGGAGGGCCGAATCAGAAAGGCAAGAAAGAAAGGAGTGATGAATAAGGGAAGAATAGTGAGAATAAATGAAACCGACGGATGGAAGCATGGCCCAATGACCCGATTTTGTGCATACCTTTGCATCAGTTTATATGAAATGCATCGCTGTTTGTTCAAAATAATTCCAGTTTTTCAGCTTCAATACGGTAGTGGTTAAATGCCAGTGGTTAGGGTGATCTTTAATAAGAGAGAAGAACATAGATTAGAATTCTGCCGCCAAAGATGCACACGTAATATGCGGTCGTTTTTCTCGAGTTAAGAAAACACAAGGTGATTCTAACGGCATGCTTGAGAACTGGCCGAAAGCCTAATTACGGGTGGGACCAGAGTTAACCCATTGTGATCTAAAGAAATATAAATGGGGACCCCAAGCAGTATAAAAAGCAGCTCTTGTGCAGGAGAGAACGAGAATCAAATCAAGAGCACTCCACCCTACTTCTACAGTTTGTAAACGATTGTTTGACAGGCTAATAGTTGTTGCCAGGCCACGGTAAGGCTACCAGGGGTGCAGGAAAATTACAAACTTTTCTGCACTATTTGAGTCTGCTAAAACCGTCGTGGCTGACGCAAACAATAAAGGTAACCGCATATTTCCGACCTATCCATGGGGCAACTTAGTCAATAACATTGCAAGTGGGATGCAACTGCATCCATAAAGATAACTGTAGAATCGTTTCATCAATGATCCGAGTTTCATTCCTCAATAACCAAAAAATCACAAGAGCCACACTATTTCATAATTGCGATTGGTCAAAGCGAGGCTTGGTGCGTGAGCTCATGATGCTATCGATACAGCGTTATACTCCAGTCTTCTCGATTATAGGCGGAGAGATACAATCCCATGTGAGCCTGATCACATCAGTTCAGGGACAGGGCCTAGTCACAAAGCACCTGCTACCTC